>APFE031512228.1:365036-489386 GCA_000404065.3 Pinus taeda | reverse complement strand
TTTGGAAGGTTTTCTAGCATATTTTTCAAGTTAAATCTTTTTTTTACGATGGGTGGTGAGACCACTTCAAAGGTAGGACATTGTTAAATCTACACTCAACAACTCTCCACAATTTAAGTGCTCTAGGTTTTTCAAAGTACTATCAAAAATCTATTTTAAATAACAAAAATTAAGATTTAACCACAAAAAATCTCACCAAATTCAGGCCAAAATTCAAAAACTTATCATGTTTAGACAATGTTATTTAGAATTTGGCCAAATCTAATTAACATTGGATTTTCCTTTTTCTTAAATTCAAAAAATTAAATATAAACAAAAATAACTAATCAAATAATTAAAAACAATATCTCAAATGAGATGCCTTTAAAAAAAATAGTCTATATCAAAGGACTCGTGTTTGAATTATTTCTCAAAAACTTCATGTTTAAATCCTAAACTCCAAAGAATATTATTTATGGGTTTTGGAATTATGTTTACAATGACATAAAAATGGGGTACTCTAACTTATAGAAAAATTAGTTTTTTTCACCAGAATCTTGTGATATAATTTCAAGTAAGAATGTGATTTTATTGTTGTTCAAAATACATTTTAAAATACATAATAAATTCAGCGCCCTAAAAAAATTCATAAGCTATTTAAATACTATCATTTAATCTATAAATTAAACTATGCCCATAAAATTTTTATTATCCAACAAATTTAAATTTATGATATATTTTACCGAAATTGATTCAAAATAATTGAAAACAATATTTTAAATAGTAATTAAAATAAAGGAAGAAAAAAAAATTATTGATTGGTTATTTGTCCTTGCAAATGAAGTTGAACCGTCCATGTCAGATAATGTAGTGTGAATGTAACAAATGTTTGGTCATCAATATTTGTATTTATTATAATTATTGATTGGTTATTTGTCCTTGCAGAATGAAGTTGAACCCTCCTAGTTAGATAATGTAGTGTGAATGTAACAAATACTTGGTCATCAATGCTTGTATTTATTGGATTCGCTTGTAGATCAAATTGGAAACAAAAATTGTACGAGATGAATTCAATTAAGACTCCTCTCAATCAACTCTCCCAAGCACGTGAGAAAGGGAAGTGGTAAGAGATGAATTCAACTTAGTACTTCTCTCAATTCACTCTCTCCAACACAGGAGAAAAGGAAGTTGTTATGCAATAAAAGTTTATTATAATCAAAATTTGTATTTAATATTATTTATTAATTATTAATTAAAATAAATTTTATAATCAATTTTTATAACATTTTAATGAATTTTTTAAGTTATTTTAATATTTTTAATAAATATGTTATTTTAATATTATTAATGTTAGATTTTAGATTTTTGTGATCTATATTGATAATAATATTGTTTGTTTTTTGGATTAATCATATGGTTGAATTGAAGGTTTTGTGATCCATATTAAATTTACGAAAAGTTTTTCGGTGTAAATCACATGATAATATATTTGTTGACGCGTTTCTACCCAGTGAGTGTGGTTCATCGCCACGACAAGTTGAATAATCAGATCATGGCTACATATTAAATAGGGAGAGAAGAATCTGATCATGGCTACATATTAAATAGGGAGAGAAGAATCAGATCATGGCTACATATTAAATAGGGAGAGAAAACCTTCCAGCTAGGTTTGACTAAAAAATGGCTATATTAAACTGGACAGGCAAACGACTATAATTGACCCAGAAACGGCTATATTTGACTATTTAATTAAAATAATATTATTATGTTAAAAAGATCTTATTTTAAATTTTATTTTAAGTCAAAAGTTAACCAATTATGAGTCAAAAATCTAAGGAATATGATAAAATTGTTAATTTGTATTATTTTATTTTATTTTTTTACAGAAACGGTTATGGAGCTTTTATATTAATCTTGGGCTGAATGCCAAAATCTGATTACATTTTGAGTTCCTTTGTCCTGGTGCATTCCTTTGCTAAGGATGCATCTGAAGCTTATAAAATTCTTCCTTGGATAGACCCCCCACAGAGTTGATTTCAGTGATTTTCCCCCAGTTGTAAATACAGACAAATTGGTTTAATAACAGACAGTAGAACATGGCAGCAGTCTATTTATGGAATGGGTTCCCATGATTCTTCTTCCTCTTTCAGCTTGACCCCGGCAGAGAGGAGGGCATCTTTATTGGCTTCGATGTCCACCTTTTTATTGTGAGTTCTCAACACGTGGTAGTACTTCAAGTCCTGAAAGTTGTTTCCCATACCTTTGATCCTAGTAATCAGCCTCGCTAGATTGAGGTCCGATACTGGAATATTGGAAACCATTGCATTTATTATGACCTGAGAGTCGCCTATAACAATTGCTTCATTTATGTCCAGTTCTTTAAGGGCGTTGAATCCTTGGAAGAAGGCCAAGGCCTCAACTTGAATGCTGGTAGTGTAACCTAGTCCCCAAGCGTAGGAGTGAATTTTTTCCCCAAATTGATTTAGAACAACACCTCCTGCACCAGCTTTGCCTGGATTTCCCTTTGTTGCTCCATCAAAGAAAAGGAAGTGTCTTGCTTGCGATTTAAGCCATTCTTGAAAGTCATTCTCGGGTTTCCTTATTTGCCATTCTTTGATAATGGGGGCTTTCTTGATTGCTAGATGAAACTGAAGTTCTAGTGTTGATCCCCATGTTATGTCGTGTTGACTGAGGTTGGAGTTGTCTTTTATATCAAGCAAGCACTCCTTTATGTGAAATTTAATCTTGGTTTCTAGGACTTTGTGGCTCTGTTTTTTATTTCTAAAAATTATTCTGTTACGCTCTATCCATAACTACCAACAGATGATCTTTGGGAGGACAGCCCATGCTGCTTTGATAATCATATTTTTAGGAGGAGGACCTGGAAATCTGTTTGTCCAATCAGAGAAAAGTTCAGAAGTGGAGCAAGGGATGATGAAGTTAGGATCCAGATCATGAGTAAAGAAGGACCAGATCTGCCTGGAGAAGCTGCATTCTAAAATTAGGTGGACTGCTGTCTCAGCGGTGTCATTGCACAGTGAACATATGGATGAACCATGGAGTCATTTTTTCTACAAGTTATCATATGTTAATATTTTGCCGTGGCAGTAAACCCAGGCAAAGAAATCTACCTTGGGCCATGAGGGCAGTCGCCAAACGCCTTGCCAGGGAGTAGGGTCCGGCAGAACGTATGGTTTCTCAATCAATTTTGCATATCCCAGTGAGACTGCGTATCCTTTGGCTTTTGGCCCCCAGCCCATCTCATCTCTCTTCCTCGAATGCATGGGTGCCAAACCATGTAGGGAGTCAAGCAGCATGATCCACTCAGTGTTCAGGTTGTCCAGTACCTTTAATCACTTCCAACCTGTCCATATCGAATCGTTCCAGCAAGAGATGTCCCACAAAGTTTGCATTCCGTCCCTGTCCATCCAACAGTGCAGCGAATTAATGGAGGCTCTGACCTCTATTGGCTCCTTTTTCATGATGTTGTCTGACTAGATATTGATTTTTTTCCCGTTGCCTGGTATCCAGTAAGAGTGGGCGATGATGAGGGATGCAACTCTGTCATAAATTTTGAGAAATGTCGAGTTTGGCAAACGTATCACTTTTTCTAAGCATCTAGATCTTGGACCTCTGAAATATTTTTTCCAGAGCACCTTTTGGGTCCAACCAGGGTTGGGTGCAATGGTCCTCCAAATGATTTTTGCAGCCATTGCCACGTTTTGATGACGAAGATTTTTGAAATTTAGGCCACCTTCCCACAACGGCTTGGAGATGATATCCCAACTGATGAGGGGGATCTTTTTTTCATTTTGTTTCCCTCCCTTCCAGAAGAACCTCCTTATGTATTCCTCCATTTTGTTTAGAATGGATGCTGGAGCGAGGAGTCCTGCGAATTGAAATAGGGGCAAGCTGTTCAGGACAGATTTTATTAAGACTGTTTTGCCAACAGAATTCAGCCAGGAATATCCCCAGGCTTGAATCTTTGCCTTGAATTTTTCTAACTGTGGAAGCCATTCTTTACTAGTTGGTCTCTTGTGAGATATTAGGAGGCCCAGGTATTTAAAAGAAGACCAGGAGGCGGAAGCTTCAAAGCCCAAACATCTGGAGATGGCAGATAGCAGTCTAGGCGTAGTATTCCAACTGAAAATATGACATTTTCTCTTGTTAACAACACTACCTAAAGCTTCACTAAACTCATCCAGGACCTCTTTGAACTTTGTGGCAGAGGGAACAGAGGCCGGACCCAACATCAAAGTGTCATCCGCAAACAAAGTATGGTTAATATTTTTGGTCCCTCTTGCAATACACGGTCCATTAATTTCTTGTTCATGCAACTTTTTATCTAGCAGGAAGCTGAGGGATGAGGCCTGGATGACAAAGAGCAGGGGGGATAGAGGGCACCCCTGCCTGAGTCCTCTCGAGGCTTTAAAGAAGTCTGTGGCTCTTCCATTAACAAGAGGAGCTATCCATGGCTCCGAGATGCATGCCCGGATCCAGTTAATGAAATTTGCACCAAAGCCAAACTTGCACATAACATTTAAAAGGAAACTATGATTTAATCGGTCAAAAGCATTTGCTAAATCAAGTTTGATCACCATACCTTGCTCTTTTCGAAGTTGACTTGAGTGGATTGCCTCCTGTAAGAAGAAAGTTGTCCACGATCTGCCTACCATGGATGAAACCTACTTGATTTTCTGGAATTATTTTAGGGAGTATAAACTTCAATCTGTTTGCAATTACTTTGGTGATTAATTTGTACCCTGTGTTACATAGAGAGATCGGCCGAAATCTGTTGAAGTTATTGGTACCTTTTTCCTTGGGTATGAGTGCTAAGAACGCAGAATTAGTACTGCCTTCGACTTTCTGAATATTTTGGGATTTTTGAACCATTTTGAGAAGATCTTTTTCAATAATCGGCCAACAATCTTGGAGGAATCTAGTAGAGAAACCATCCGGCCCAGGGGCCTTATCCGGGTCCATGTCGAAGAGAGCCATTTTCACCTCCTCTTTAGTGACTTTGTCCTCAAGAGATTCATTGATCCGCTGAGAAATTACAGAAGGAATATTTTCTACAATCTCAGGGTAGTGGTTTGGATCCTTGTCTTCCCTATATAAATTCTGGAAGTGGGAAAACACAACTCCCTTTATGTGATCAAAGTCCTTATGGATATCTCCCTCTTCTTTTATCTCTGAGATGGTGTTGAAGCATTTCCTTGCATGGGCTTGTTTGTGAAAATAAGTTGTATTCCTATCCCCTGCTTTAAGCCAGAGGTTCCAGGATTTCAATCTCCAATACTCTTCTTCAGCTAAGCAGGCTTTGTGGTATTGTTGTTGTAGTTGGGTTTCTTGTTCTAATAAATCCTTTGTGGGCATTGTGTTTTCCATACCATTTTGATGAGAAACAAGAGTAGCTTTAATGGATTTCCTTATTGAGGTCGGATTAGACAGCGTTTTGGCCCATCTTTTTAGAGCTCCTTTCACCCTTCTTAGCTTTTCCTCCCAAATATAGAGTGGCGATCCTTTAACTGGATGGTTCCAACATTCTTTGACAGTTTGCATGAAACCAGGCTCCTTAACCCAAAGAGGGCTAAATCTAAATGGGATGGGGCCCAGATCATGATGGGCTAAGAGATCTAGCTTTATGGGCTTATGATTAGAGATATTGTTGGCAAGAATATGCATTCTGGGTTCTAGTCCTAACAGCAGAAAAGAACTTTGAATGATAAACCTATCTAGCCTGGCAGCAATGTGTCCAGGACCCACTCTTTTATTAGACTAAGAGTACTTACCTGAAGAGGGTTTGATGTCCAGCAAATCCCAATCTTGCACTATGTCCTCCACCCATTCTCTAGCCGGATCTCTAACTATGCTGCCTCCCCTTTTTTCTGATGGGTGTAGGGTAAGGTTGAGGTCGCCAGTAATTATTATGTTTTCCAGGTTTGTCAATTCTGCTTGATGCCTTATAGAGTCCCAACAGTCCTTTTTTTCCCCAACGTTGACTGGAGAGTACACATTGAAAAGGCAGAACGCTTCCTTAGTATCCAGGTTCTGCATTTTCAGCAGCAACCAGGGAATATTCTTGGCCTCATATAGGACTATAAATCTATTGGCATTCCATAGAGTGCCTATCCCTCCTGACGCACCCCGGGCGGAGATTGCTCTTGCTTTGCTTTTATTCCAAAGTTTCTTGCTTATTTGAAGGAAGACTATGTCTTCCAGCTTTGTCTCTTGGATGAGAAGTAGATCTAGGGTTTTTGTCCTGATTAGACTTCTGATGGCTTCTTCTTTAGCTTTGCTCCCCATCCCTCTACAATTCCAGGAGATGACCTTCATTATTTATGTTTATGGTGGGCTCCCTTGGAGCCTTGGGACAGATTTTTCAGTATCTTTGGCTTTGTGGCTAGCATTTTCTCTAAGGTTGGCTGACTTCCCTGAAGTTTCTCTTTATAGGTCTCTTGCTCCCTTTTTTCCCTATCAGTTTTCCGGCCTCTTGTTGATCTTCTTACCGGGGTGTGAGACTCTCCTATTTCTCCTTCCTCTTTTGATTCTTCTGTTTCTTACTCTTCTTCTTCATCTTCTATGGTCATGCCTTTTGAATCTTCAACACCTGTTCCTTTGAGAGAGGTTGAGGGAGTCCCTTTGCTTGCGGGATGAGCTTCGGTCTCCTGTGTTGCTTCTGCCTCCTTTTGAGCTTCGCCCTCTTGCGTGCTCTCTGGATACGGACTCAAGGGGTCAAACTTGTGTTTAGAAGTGGATTTGGAGAGGATCTGTTGAGCAATGGTTTGTTGGGTTCCTTTGCCATTTGGGGCTCCTTGCTTCTGATTCTTGGGGTAATTTCTGGATCGCTTGACTTGATTCCATCCATCCTCTTTTCCCTGATTAGCCTCTTTGTTAGATGGGCAACCTCTGGCGAAGTGTCCGTAAACATGACATTTTCGACATTTGAAGAGCAGCTGCTCATAGTCCAGTTTCTGCATGTGCGTCCAGCTTCCAACCTTTATTGTGATGGCCTCTGGAAGTCCCACCTCCAGATCTACTTCTACACATATCCTGACACAGTTGTATTGATCCTTGTTGTTCGCACGATCTATGAATTTTCCCAGGGCGTTTCCTATGTGTTTCAGCGAATCCTAGTTCCAGCAGTGCACTGGGAGATTTGGGAGCCTAACCCACACCGAGACTGCTTTGGGCACATCTACTGCCGGATCAAAGTCCGGAGTCCAATTGTTCAGGTAAAGACCTTGAGGACCCATGAAGTAGGGGCCATTTTGGAAGATCATGTCTTTATCTTCTTTTGATGTGAATTCGAAGAGGAAATAACCTCTCCCCAGAAAGTAAGAGGTGACGTTTTCCTTGATCAGAGGTGCCTAGTTTCTGTTAACCTAGCTTTCTGTGGTTTTTGGAGACGGCCATAGCCCGGTGAACTGGCCGATGAGAGCCCTTTCAGCCAGTGACAAGGCGACTTGGATTGAGGTTTCTAGAGGGAGGGAGATCACCGGTATATCGTCCAATCTCTTGACAAACTTCGCAGCTTCAGTGGTTTTCTTTTTTGGCAGGCCTGCCAAAAGCCTGTTAAAGGCCTGAGAAGGTGAGGACGACGGAGGAGGCAGAAAAGGCGCATGAGGGGTGCCCAGCCCCTCCATGGACACGATCTCTGAACAGCTCTGTCAGTCTGTCGAACGATCCATGCAGGCAAAACCACAGCAAGCAGGAGGCTCACCAGCGGGCAGATCGTAGGAGTCGGGCCAACAGCGGGTGGGCCTCGCAGAGCAGCTCGCGGGCAGGGCCGAGAAAGATCGTCGCTGACTCCTGCTACGCTTAAAAAAAAAAAAAAAAAAAAAAAAAAAAAAAAGACAATTGAATATGTTTTCTTGTATTATTAGTAATTTATTAATATTAATATTATATTATTATAATAGAATTGTTCTTATTATTAATGGCTAGGGTAACTATTTAATATAAATTAATTAGTAAATCCCTAATAGATAGTGTGTAAGGATTTAATATTAATATTGATTATTAATATATTATTAGTTATATTATTATTCCAATATTAATTGATCTAGGGATATTAGTAAATGTAAGAATTATTATAATATTGTAATAATGTTACAATAATAGTATTATTATTAAGGGTTTGGTTAACTAATTAATAAAAAATCTTATACTAGATAAATTTTAATTCCTTTAGCCGTTAGGATTTAATATTAACTAGAATAATATTGATTATTAATATAATAATTATTACTATATTATTAGTTATATTATTATTCCAATATTAATAGCTCTAGGGATATTAGTAAATGTAAGGATTTAGGATAAAGTAATATTAATAATATGGTTCCCTCTTTTATATGGTTCACACTATAAATACATGCGCTACAGCCAATACTAGCTTTTTGGCAGGGTTTTGTGTCGGGTTCTTTCACACACAACCCTTTTTTGTAATCTATCAGTTTATCAAGTAATATATATATATAAATGAATTTTAACCAACAAAAATTCACAATCTTGTTTGAAACTATATCATTAATAGTCAAAGAGACCATTTCATCTATAAACTAAACTATTTTATAAAAATATATCATAATATTAACAATTATATTCATGAAAATAACATTTCCCAACCAACTTCCACCCTACCCTTAACATTCTTGAAAATATGTGAGAACCAACTTACCAAAAAAATGTTCAAAAGGCAACCATTAATTTTTAATTTCATATTTGAAAAACACAAATAAGATATAAAATAAAACATCATGCAACCACCTTACCAAATTTAAAAGACAATAACCCACAACCACCTTACCAAATGATATTGAAGAGACAACCATAAGTTTTAATTTTCATAGTTGCACATGTAAATGTAGGGTTTCATCCATTTACATTTTATTTAACCATGGAAAATGAACTATATTTTTTTACATTTAATTTATTTTTTTAATAATGGTGAGTTGATAAAAGTGAGGGCCAAATATGTCCTTTGGAATTGAATTTGGGTACATAGGCAAACAAATGTTGTTCTCGACCACTTGGGCCACCAACTCCAAAATAATGATTATCAAAATTATTATGATTTAGTTGTTAATTTGTAATGAGAATAGTTATTATTGATTATTAGTATGAATGCAACCTAATTCATCATTATTTTTTAACAAAAATTGCACCACTTGAAATGATTTATAAAGGGTAGACTGTTACTCCTCCTAGATCCCTACTAATTTTAGGTTATTAACCTATTGTTTTATGTTCAAGGGAGATGAGCTCCTAGCAAATCAAAAGTACATTTGGATCTTACTCCAAAACCAAAATATAATGTAAATAGTATTTGCAAGAAAACTAATATCTCATACTATTATCATAAGATTATAATAGTGGAGTCACATACTTTCAAGTAACATTTATCTGTAATCTCATTCATGGAATCAAATATTACTTTAATTATAGTTTAACCTCTCAATAAAAAAAAAAATTAAAAAAAAATTAAAAAATAAAAAAATATTGACTTCAGGGTTGAACCTCCACCACAGCTAAGGTTTTCCTAACCACCACTACTCCACCTCCACACTTTGGTGCAGATAGTAGCCAACACACCAATGCTCATCTTAATAGATGTTGAAACTTGTTCTAGGTTTATTTATTAAATCCCATTTGGATTTCATAAGTGTTATATTGTGGGTGGGCATCGTTGTGCTCGTTGGTACTAAATCATGGGATTTTTGTGCATGTTCCTTTACAACTTGGAAGAAGCTCATTATTAGGGTCTTATGTCTAATGGAAGTGATTAATCATTTTGAGGAAGAGGCCTTTACTTCTTGCCTTATAGATTCCAGATCTATAGGTGAAAATTTCCCAACCAATTGTAAGTTTATAAAAAGGGCAAAAGACATTCCTTGAGTGAAAATTTCAATTCCAAAAGCTAAATTGAAAATCATTATGCCACATGAACAAGCTCTAATTGGCAAATTTATAGGCATATGACCCATCCTATGAGTCATCTAAGATTGGGGGTCAAATAAGTAGGAGCCACCATTTAATCTAGTCTACTATGGTAATGATTTTTCTTGTTTGTTTTTAAAAGCTCAAAAGCAAGAGATTGAATTTTCAAATCGAGCCCATATTTCATGGGCACAATGGGTTTATTTCTCACCCATTGGTTCTTATATTTTGGCCCAGACATGGAGATCACAACTACTACTATACAAACCAGGCTTCCACACCTCCCTGTGCATTTATGGGACAATGTCACACTCAAAATTATTGGTAATGAGTTGGGTCACTTAATTGATCGAGCAAAGATCAAAGGGGGTATATACACCTTTTTTAGAATATGTGTGGAAGTGGACTTAGATAAGGGTATAAAATATGTGATTTAGCTTAAGTTGGGAGATTGAAATCTTCTTCAAACCCTAGAATATGAACAAATTCCTTTTAAGTATAATTTTTCCATGAGCATGAACACTTTGCGAAGAATTACAAAAATACATGTGAATAGTAGCTCCCTTATAATATGCTCCTCCCTATCATAACAACAAAGGACAAGAAACCTTCAAAATGATGTTCAAGAAGTGCAAGAATTGTCATCTCAAGAGACCCCAATAGGAGAAGCCAAGTTCATCTAACCTAGGCAACGAAAAATATGAGATTCTTGGAGAACAATAAGAAGAGTAAAAATAAATATCGAAGACCCACTCTAATCCAAAGCAAAAGATTCAAAGGAAAATAGAGAACTCCACCCCTCCATCCATGGATAAGCCTTTTTATGGGTATTATCTCCTCATTTAAGGTCGAGAAGAAATTTTAAATCTCAGTGATGCTAATTCAAAATAAAATGGAGATGGAGGTGAAATGAAGTCCCTTTACCACCCCATCTCCCCATCATTTATGAAAATTTTGAAAGTATATTGTCGCCGCTCTCCTTCATTACCAAGAGGAAGAAAATTGAACCTGCATTGGATTGCTCTTGTAGCATAAAATAATATTCATAAGGGTTTCCAAACAACCAGTAACTCTGACCTGAAATAAGAATGCTCTATTTCAATATATTTTTATGCAATCAATTTGTGAGAATCTATTTTTGCACTAAATGTGTTTTGTTAAGAAAATAACATGTAGGATAATTTTGAATGTAATCTTTATATCCTCCTCAAAATCCTAGGTAGTAGTTGAGTTTCCACATTTTGTAACTGGTTGTCCCCAATGAAATCAATTCCTCTTTTGTTGATTGACAATAACTTCAACCTTTTCATTTAACATAATATTCATCCTATTTCTTGTCAAGAAAAAAACAATTAAAGCATAATACCTGAACAATGTTTATTCAATGTTATTTAAAATTTATTTTACAAATAAATACAATTATAATTAAAGAAAACTATCATTTTGACGAAATAATCCATTCTCAGAATGTTTGCTCTGATCCAACCCTGTCGCTAGCAAACCCTAGTTCCCTTTGTAAACCCTATACTTTCTCCTCTCAACTGTCATGGCCAGTGTTGTAGAAGGGAGCAAAGCTCTCTCCTATTGAAAATTTGTGGAAGGGGATAAGCGCTCTAATCAAAACTTGAACCTCAATTCTCCAATATCGATTAAAGATGTAGATTTTAACTAGACAAAGGGTACTTATACCAGGCACTCAACTAACCATAGATATCCAGGAAGTTGGCTTTGAAGTCCAATTAAATTGAATTGATGATTACATTCAATACATGAGGGATCATGCCTTAATTAGAAAATTTATGGGTTTATGGCCATTTGAAAAAGGCCCTCTCCTATTGGACTCAACAAAAATGGAGGCCAAAAGAACAAATCAAGTTGGAATTAAGTTTAAAATGTGTATTCACCATCATGTTTGCTAGCACAAAATATCAAAAAAAAAAAATGACCCCTACTTCATCAACTTACCAGGGTTGTACCTAAGATTCTAAATTAAGAGATTTGTCTATGAAAAATAAGACTTCATAGCAATCCTAATCTAGATCTGAATGTACTCCTTACTAAGAAAATTTTGGGATGAGGAGATATTAGCTAGAATTGGCAATTCCCTTGGGCACTTTGGAAAAGCTACAAAACAAGCTAGCTATATATCATATGCTTGCATCTATGTTTACATGAATATTTCAAAGCCTTTACCGAAATCCATTAATATCTATTGCCAAGATTGAACTATAGAAGCAAACCCTAAACTATCATTACATCTCATTCAAGTGTAGAAGGTGCCACAACAAACCAGCACCAACCCTTTAGGGATGCATATCTAACCTTTGAAGGCACCAATAAAAATCCAAAAGGATGAAAAGCAATCAAAAAATATTGGAGGAATTATGAGACATTCTAGTCAACTTATGTAGGATCGAGTTGATCTCAGAGGTTTTTCACTCCTCCAACTCCTTTCCTCCATGAAGCTCATATATTAAGATATTAGAGACCTCAATAGCAAAGGTAAGTAGAGACTTATAAAAGATAAATGGATCTTGAAATGGACAATTTTTTTAATGATCCAGGAAACCAAATCTACTAGTGTGACCATAAACAAAATGACAAAGAAATGGGGTCAAGGACGCCAATCAATAACTCAAGACGCCAGGGTCAATCAGGAGGACTAGCCATCATATGTAATTCTAAAGAGGTATATATTCTCAATATGTTTTCTACCTTCATAATTCTTACCATTCAATTTCATCTTATTGGATCTTAAGACACATGTCTTCTCTCCAATTTCTATGGACCCTCATTGCCTAAAGGGAAAGAGTAATTTCTCACCTCCCTTCGAAAAACTAGTCTCATAGTCTCCTAATTTCGCCAACACCTTAGATTCTAGGAAGGGACTTCAATCTAATAAAATCCCCTACAGAGAAAAACAAAGCATTTGAAAGCTTAAGGTAGAAGTAATTATATTTCAAGAAGCTATGAATCAATCTCATCTATTGGATCTCAACATCGTCAATGCACATATACTTGGAACAATTGTTGAGGAGGGGGTGATCCAGGTGGATATTGGTGGCCACCTGCCAATTCCACTTGGACCCCCACCATTACTTCTTTTAGTTTTTTAGTTTCCTTAATTGTAGCACAATTTAATATTTTTAGCAGTTTTTCGGGTCCTAAAATTCCGGAGCCATTTTGAGGCCCTAAACGAGGTTTTTTTGGAAATCTACTGCCAGCGATTTGCTGTCTAAAATCATCTTTTTTATCATAGTCCTCAGAGAGATCTTTCCAACAGGCTACTATGCGCGTCAAATGGAGATAATATGACCAAGTCGCGACCTTGGGAAGTTGGTTGTCCAACTCACCCCAACGAGGCCCATAAACTCTTGGTGTTACATCTCCTCGAGTTAGGGTTTTTGTTGTTTAGGGTTTGCTCTTATTGTTCAATAATAAAAGGCCCTTGAGCCTCATTGTAAGGTAGTCTAGAGGCATGTAGCCACCACATCTCTTCTCAGAAATAAGCTACCGTCGCCCTAGCTGGTTTATTTCCATTCCTATTTGTACGCATATTTAAGTGTTTTACATTAATGAAATGAAGTATTATTTCCGATGTATCTCTGTGTTTATGGTTATCTCTGTAATTTGTTGCTTTCCTGTTTAAATTTGGATCAGTGGTATCAGAGTGGTCTAATTTTTTCTCTGTTTTTCTTTGCATGTCCCCAACGAGGTCGGGATATAAGGAGTTAGGGCTTGAACTAGTTGAACCTTTGCAAGACCAACCTTACAAATTCTGATGGCCTCCCATGGTGGATGAAAAGAAAGACGAGGGGGCAGGAGATCCTATCAAAATCTTGCTTGAAGAAGCCCTCGAGTGACAAAGGAACGCAATGATGTACAACTTTGCCCAGATCCTTCAGCGGCTACCCTGGGGCGACGCATCAGCTTCCAACATCTACTCTGGAAACGCCACACCGTTTAAGGTACAAGTTAATTTTGAAATCCACATATTCGAGGGTTAGATAGACGCATATGCGATTAATAAATCGTTAAATGTGCTAGAGGGTTATTTTTCTATTCATGATTTTTCTAGTTTGGAAAATATTATTTTTGTTCTTCTCAAAGCAGCCCCCCATGTCAAGGATTGGTGGGAAACCTACTGCGAGCAGAAAGATGAAAGTACATGCTCACTATTTTCAACCGCACCCACTTGGAATTCATTCCGGGATGCCATCAAGGAGCAATACTACCCTGTCAGAAGCTATTAGGATCAATACATAAAGTGGACCGCATTGCAGCAGGGAAGGGACCAAGACGTGCTGGAGTTTACCAATATTTCCCATACCCTTCACATAAAGTTCGATATCAAGGATACAGAGCAGTATTTGGTACACAAATACCATGGTTGCCTACACAAGTACATCCAGGAAGAAATAGAATTCCTGAACATCTCCTTGCTTGGCACGACATACCGATATGCCGTCAAGGTCGAGCAAAATCTTAAACAGAAGAAGCGAGACTTTGGATCTACGAATCTGAAGCAAGGAAAAGGTGCCCCTAAACCGCATAACAAAGGACAAAGCCAAGGCGGGGCGGCCCAAGACAACCCGCCAAAGCTGCAAGCAAAGAACAACACTACGAAGCTAAAAAAGGACACAAGAAAGTGGTGTGAGTTCCATAAGAGCTTCACTCACAACACAAGTGAGTGTCGGGCCATGTAGTCACTAGTGGTCGAGCTAAAGGTTTCAGAATCAGAGCATGTTCCGACTCTGAGTCAGAACCCGATAAGGGGAATGACAAAGGGAAGCAGATTATTGATGCGGAGCCCAACGCCACCATTGCCACCACGAAGATCTAGAAGGAGGAATCAGAAGATCCAGAGGAGGAGGAGCATCTCTTCCACTCCTAGATGTGGGTAAAGGGCTCCCTGCTATAATTCATTGTCGACAGCGGGAGCCAAAAGAACCTCATTTTGGCAGAGGTCGTGAAGTGACTAGGCTTACCGACCACAACACATCCATCATTGTACACCATCGGGTGGCTTCACCAAGAACGAGATCTTTGCGTGAGCCAATAGTGTTGCCTTCCATACAACATCAAGCCCTTCACGGATGAGGAATTGTGTGACATTTATCTCCTTGAAGTTTGTGATGTATTAGGACAACCATACTTGTGGAAGCGACATGCCATGTATGAATCAAGGCCCCATGTTGTTATTGTTACTTTGGGAAATAAGTTGTACATGATACCAGAGGTAGCACCGCCTACCGCCATCTCTTTGGTTACTGCAAAACAATGCAGTAAGCTAATTTCCAAAATTGGGAAATTTGTTTTCCTAATGATACACCCTCAAGGAAATAAGAAGACAGTAGCCATGACCTCTAGACAGGGCCCCTCCGCACGACAACTGCAGATGGACAAGGTTGTGGAGGAGTACGAGGACATCTTCACATCCCCCACAGGGGTTCCTTTGCACTGTCAGGTCAAGCACTCCATCAATCTGACCCCAGGTGCGTCGTTACCCAATGGACCAATCTATCGGTACTCTGTTTTGGAGAATGATGAAATCAAGAGGTAGATTCACGAGCTGCTACAAAAAGATCACATTCATCAAAGTTCATTGCCCTTTGGGAGCACGATCATGTTGGCACAGAAGAAGGATGGGACTTGGAGACTCTATATTGACTGTCGGGCGTTGAACAAGATCATTATCAATATTAGGTACCCGATCCCACGGATTGATGACCTCTTGGACCAACTGAAGGAGGAAAATATTTCAGCAAGATCGATTTGATGTCAGGATATCATCAGGTACCAATCGAACCCTCAGATGTGTGGAAGACTACCTTCAAAGCCAATGAGGGTCTTTTCGAATGGTTGGTTATGCCTTTCGGATTGACAAATGCTCCTGCAACCTTCATGAGGCTAATGGATGACATATTGTGGCCATTCACCAACTCATTTGTAGTGGTATACTCTATTGACATCCTGATCTTCAACGAGAGTTGGGAAGAGCACCTCCACCACATCTGATGGGTTCTCCAAACACTGCAACAACACAAGTTATGTGCCAATTTGGAGAAATGCACTTTTGGCATGACCCAGGTTCAATATCTGGGATACATTATTGATGAACAAGGGGTACATTTGGATCTAGCCAAGATCCAAGTCATTCGAGATTAGCCATCTTCAACCACTCTGACAGAGCTTCGCAACTTTCTAGTTCTTGCCAACTTCTACCACAGGTTCATGTTGGGATTTTCTCATATCACTTGGCCCTTGAGTCAAGTCACCAAGGGAGGAGCCAAAGAAAAATTCTTTTGGTCTGAATCTCAACAGAAGGCATTCATAGAGTTGAAAGATCGCCTCTGCTCGGCACGAGCATTACCAGACTTGCAACAACCATTTGAGGTCGAGACAGATGCCTCTGACTATGTTATTGGGGCAGTCCTTACTCAACACGGGCATCTAGTGGCATATCACAGTGAGACACTTTCAGACATAGTTCAGAAGTATCCCACTTATGACAAAGAGATGTATTCCATTGTGTAGGCCTGCCGACAATGGAAGCATTACATTTTGGGAAAGGAAACGATCATCCACACAGACCACCGACCCCTGCAGTTCATACAGACCCCAGGGAAATTGCAGAATGATTGCCATCAGAAGTGGTCCACATACCTGCAATAGTTCCATTTGAATATCAAGTATAAGAAGGGCAGCACCAATAATGTTGCAGATTGCCTCAATTGACCACCGATCATGGCATTAACCACCGTGCTCAACTCTTGTGGGCACGAGATTTCTGATTGGCCACTTCTCTACAAAAGCGACCTAGAATTCAACCACACATACTAGACACTCTTGGAGGGTCAGCATGTTCCAGATTTTCACCTCCAGGATGCCTTGTTATGCCACATGGTTCACCTTTGTGTTCCTTTAAGCGAGCGTGCCAAGATGATTTGGGAAGCACACTACAGTCAGGCTGTTGGGCATTTCGAGGTCGAGAAAATGGTGGCAGTACTGCAAAAGTATTTCTATTGGCCGAATCTTTGACAGATGTCGAGAAGTACATCAAATCATACACTGCCTGCGCCATTGCCAAACCAACCATCAAGAAGCAAGGCCTCTATACCCCTCTTCCTACCCCTATTCGACCTTGGGAATCCATCTCCATGGATTACATGTTAGGCCTTCCTTCCACTAAGCATGGAAATGACTGTGTTTTTGTGGTCGTCGATAGGTTCTCGAAGATGACCGTTATGACGACCTGCAAGAAGAATATCACAGTAGAAGCCACTGCTAAACTCTTTCTTTGAATGAGTGTGGGTACACTTTCGGATCCCATAGTCTATCATCTCAGATCGGGACAGTAGGTTCCTCAGTACATTTTGGTCCAGTCTCTGGCCGATGTTGGACACCAAACTCACTAAGTCCACAGCCTTCCATCCTCAAACTGATGGCCAGACAAAGGTTGTCAACATGATGATCGTACATATTCTGCACATGTACAACTCAAAGCATCCACACACATGGGACGATAGCCTCCCCTATGTTCAGCACAACGACAACCGGGCTCTCCGCAGCTCGACTGGCCACAACCCTTTTCAGATGGGCTTGGGATTCCAGCCACTATGTTCCATTGATGTGGCCATGCCATTTGCAGCTACTCATGCAGATACGGTTCATGTCCAGTCTAAAATAGATAAGGCAAACAACTTAATTGAGCACATCCAACATATTCGCCAGTAGGTCCATGACATTCTGGAGAAATCAAATGCCAAGTACAAGTAGTGACATGGTCAACATCGAGTGCCACACAAGTTTCAGGTGGGCGACAAAGTCTAGTTGCATTTGCAAAACGAACGCCTTACCGGAGCCTATCAGAAACTCAAACCACTCCAATATGGTCCTTACACCATTACCAAGGCTATGGGAGACAATGCATTTGAGCTCAACATTCCCCCATTCCTTGACATGCACCCAATGTTCAATGTGGACCACCTTCGGCCATACTTTCCACCATTACTAGACACATCCGACACTGCAGAACAACGCAGACCCACAGAGTTAAATCCAAATTGCATGGAACAAGCTGCAAGTGATTGGATCATGGACACATAGATCACACACACTCGCCAACAGAATATCCAACTGTATCAAGTTGTCAAAGCAAGTGAACTCCTTCACCATGGCAAGTGGCTCACCAAGGACCAAGTTCAGTAGAAGTTCCCTCATCTCATGGAGGAACTCAACGCAATGGGGACCATTGCTTCCTAAGGGGCAAGGAATGATCCAGGTGGATATTGGTGGCCACCAGCCAATTCCACTTGGACCCCCACCATTGCTTCTTTCAGTGTATTATTATTATTATTATTTTTTTTTTTTTTTTTTAATTGAGTTTCCTTAAGTGTAGCACAATTTACTATTGTTAGCAGTTTTTTGGGTCCTAAACTTCCGGAGCCGCTTTGAGGCCCTAAACGACGTTTTTTTGGAAATCTACTGCCAATGTTTCATTAGCTGAAATTATCTTTTCTGTTGTAGTCCTCGAAGAGATCTCTCCAACGGGCTATCATGCACATCAAACGGAGATAATATGACCAAGTCGCGAACTCGGGAAGTTGGCTGTCCAACTCACCCCAACGGGGCCCATAAACTCTTGGTGTTACATCTCCTCAGGTTATGGATTTGGTTGTTTAGGGTTTGCTCTTATTGTTCAATAATAAAAAGGCCCTTGAGCCTCATTGTAAGGCAATTCAGAGACATGTAGCCACCACATCTCTTCTCAGAGATAAGCTACCATTGCCCTAGCTGGTTTATTTACATTCCTGTTTGTAAGCATATTTCAGTGTTTTACATTAATGAAATGAAGTATTAGTTCCGTTGCATCTATGTGTTTATGGTTATCTCTATAATTTGTTGCGTTCCAGTTTAAATTCGGATTAGGGGGTCAAAAAGTTGATTTAAATCTTAACAGATTTCTCATCATAGAAAATATCATGACTAGGGATATATTCATGGAAGCCTCCATCTTCCTCAGTCATGGTTCATACCACTAGCTTATCAATCAAGATATTAAAATCAAATCCAGACCAAGAAATCGATCATTCCTATTGGAATGCTTTTGGATCCAACACCCAAATTTTCAAACAATCATTTAAGAATGGTGGGATGACTTTCCCATTATAGAGGGCTCGACCATGTGTCATTTTTATAAAATACTACAACATATCATCTCAAAACCTGGAATAGGGAGAAATTCAACAACATTATACAAGCCAAACAAGATCTCAAAACACAAATGGAAAATATCCAACAAGAAGCCATTATGCAAGGAAGGTTAGACAAGCTTATACAAGAGCAAGGTAAAATCCTATCAACTTGAAGAAAGAAGAAAGTGAGATGAACTATTTTAGCAACAACAATATAGAGTAAGATGGTTGAACGAGGGAGAACAAAACAAATCTTTTTTTATAATTCGATGCTTCAACATCACCATCACAATCAAATATCCTCCTTCATAAAACAGGATGGCACCAAATTCCATGATCACTAAGACATGGCATAAGAGCTGGTAAGTTACTTCAAAGACATCCTAACATATCTCAAGCTTAATAGAATGAATGTTATCTAGAAAATTGCAACGCTCATTCCTACTCCAGTGACCAGGGAACAAAACAAGGTGATATTTCAATAAATCATCATCTGTGAAGTTGAACCAAAGTTTAATTCTATGCCTCACAAAAATTCCTTAGGCCCCAACAGTTTCGCAATTGATTTTTTCTAGGTTTGTTGGTCAACAATCAATAAATACCTCTAGAAGGCGATGGAGGAATTGAGACAATTGAAGATAACACTAAAAGCCTTGGACACATAATTCCTCACTTGAATATTGAAAAAAAAGAAGAAGATAAATTTGAGGACCCAAAACCCAAATAACTTTCAACCCGTCACTTTTTGTAATGTAGTCTACAAGGTGATAGACAAAATCATTACTAATCACCTTAATCCTATCCTCTAAAGGCTCATCTCAACAGAGAAAACATGTCACATGGAAGCCCATCAAATCTTGGATGTGATAATGATTGCACATGAAACCATCCACTCTTTAAAATCCACTAAAAATATAGGTATGTTGCTAAAACTAAAGCAATAAACAAACTTAATTGACATTATCTTCTTCAAATCATGGAAAATTTGAAGGATGGAAGTTAAGTTTAGAAACCTTGGTGAATCTTACTAGTACCTAATATGCAAATTGTAAAAAATTTGGTGATATTTTTGTAGAAATATTTAGACTCAATGATTTTATATTAGTCGATATAATATTTTGGAGATTTTTAAGGTAAAACGATGGTGTACTATAAAATTTGGGCGAATTATTTTAGACAAAAATGGAAATTGGCAAATCATTTTTTTGGGAAAAGCATGGAAAATTAGCCCACTTGCGAATATTAGCCCCTAAAATTTTCCCTGCTTTAAATCCTCTTGGAATTTGGCTTTGAGTGAGATTGGATCTGCTAGTTTAAAAATATCATCTCATCTACTTTCTTTTCCATCTTGCTAAATGGGTCACCTTCCAGTCCTTTCTTGAATTCTTGAGAAATAAGGAAAGGAGATCTATTCTCCCCATTCTTATTCATCTTAGTAGCAAAAGGACTCGGAAAATATCTCATGAGAACAATCTTTGAGAAAAATATCAAAGGACTAAGACTCATTGGGGAAGACCTTCTGCTCTCTCATCAACAATTTGTAGATGATACCATGGGAATTGGCCTCCCAACCACTCAAGAAGTTAAATGAATCTTTGAAGTTTTGGAAGACTTCTCACTTGCCTTAGGTGTGGAAATTAATGAAGTCAAATTTCAGGCTATTTTTTTAAACCCCTTTGGTTGTGCAAAAACATATAACAAGAATTATCGACTTCCAAATTAGTAAGATGTTGTAGAATTTCCCATTATAGATCACCATATAATGCAATATACTAAAGCAAAATACTTGATCTACTTCTACAAACAAACTTGCGAAAGCTTAATTGATTTTGAGCAAGATCAAATAGAACACATATAATAGAGAATGAAAAATCAATCACATACGAACACAGAAGAATACTCTGGGGAAAGCCTCAGCTAAAAACCCTGATCTCTGTATTATCATACAAGTGGAAATATGTCTGTATTACACAAAGCTTTAGCCCGCAAGCTATCCAGCTCTCAGTACAATCCCCTTAATACTACTCATAGACACAACATATGCCTTCCCTCAATCCTCCAAGCCTCTTATTTCCTTGCGCAGTTTCTTGTGGGTCCTCTGGCTATCCCCTGTGTGAATTTTTCTCTCACACAACTCACCAACTCATAAGTAACTGCACAATCTCCAAGGAATGAATTCCTTCTGCATGCAAGAGATATCCTTAATGGAATATTCCTGCAACTCATAATACACTGTCCCATCGTCTGATCTCAACTGGGTCTTTGACTAAACTGACATGCATGAGTTATTTATGAGAGAATATTCAATTATCTGAAGTGCAGTAGTTACATGCATGCATGCATTAACTAATTGAACTCACAATCAGTTCCACAAACTGTTGGAACTAATCTAACTAGACTTAACTCTGTTAACTGATCTAACTAATTACAACTCAAAGTACAACTCATCCTGATCACTTTAATTAAGGGATAACTTCCTCAATCAAAGGGAAAACTGTTGCATGTTTCACATAGACTTCATGTTTGATTTTCTCCAACTAATTAACTCAAGATGAATTAATTAATTATTTTTCAAATAGCTGCTAAGATCAAATTCGAATTTTAATTCTCAATTTTAGTTCAGGGACTAACTAAAATTGGAATGTATCCTGAAATGCTATTTATACCAGTGTTATTTTTAGCACTTCTATTTTTAGCATTTCTTGTTGCTATTTTCGACTGATGCCATCCAAATAATTAGTGACCCCTCTAGTCGACAACTCACTCAATAATAGCTTATGGGAAAATATCATTAACAAACTAGACAACAAGCTCACCTATTCAACTTTTCACTCACTCAATATGGTGGGAAGACTTGTTCTCGTCAAATCCTTTTTGCATGGTCTTTCTATATATATCTACTTTTCTTTACTCTCATGGGTCCTTCTTCCACCCTTAGTTCAATTTCCAACATACAATGCCCCTTTCTTTGGGATAAGTCCAAACTAGAGAAAAAATGGGTCCTTTTGGCATGGGATAAGCTCTGTAGACACAAGTTGGATAAAGGCCTGGGCTTGAGAGGTCCATAAACCTTGGCCATGATGTTGGGAGCTAAAATATGATGTTGATGGATCTAAGCAATATTTGACTTATGGAAACAAATTTGGATCAAAATATATAGCAAATGTATCCCTTTTCAACAACTTATCCAAAAACTTTTCATTCAATTAAGATCATCCATTCAAAACCTAAACAAAAAAGGAATGCACTAGCCAAATAACATTGTTTTTGGGTGATAAAAGATAGAGAATTAGCCTTGTTCAGGGAATGAATCACGACAATAGCTCCCTAAGCTCAAATATTAAAGGGACTTAGATCAACTTTGCCTCAATATCTCAATTCAGGACTTGCACAAAGTCAAAGACTACTAGACAACCCTCAACACTGGTCAAAATTGGTAAAAATGGCTAGCTCCAGAAGCATGGTCTTCCAAGCTTAGAGCATAGCTCTAGACAAATTTCTAGCAAAAACTCTAGTAATGACTCATCCCAATCTCCATCCAGGAGGATAAACTTCATTAGGGATATGAACCAAGCGACGCCTTTCCATTCGAGAACCGTATGGCTTGGAGGCAAGTTATAAAAATATAGTAAAATCAACCACCTGGAATAGCATTTGGAAAATAAAGTTATGGCCTATAGTCTTGATATTCTTGTGGCTTCTGGTCCAAGAAAAAACACTAACTTAGGACAACATACAAAAGTGCAAACACATAGTCCCCTCACAATGCCACTTGTGCCTCTAATATTTTTAAAACACAGAACTTTTTTTCATTACTTGTACTTACTATTGTTTCCTCTGACAGATGTTAGATTCAAGCATAAAGAAATTTGATCGGGACCCTTATAGCATTCCCAAGACAAAAGAAAACTGGACAGCACAAGTCTTTCATAATACAACCTTGAACAAAGTCTAGAGCCTTCTGCCTAGATTACTCCTTTGGTCCATTTGGAAGGAAAGTAATCACCACATTTTTTGAAATCACTCTATGCCCCATGAATTCGTTTGGCTCATCATTCAAAATAATATTAAGGAATATATTTTTGCTCAAGTTTGAAAATATCATGACTAGCAGGAAACATGTGAGGAAGCAATGATTCTACAAGCTTATTTTTGTCCAAGGGCTTCAACTAGCTCATCCATCCATACTACATCCCCTCTCCCCACTTCCACCTAGAATACTCTGCCCTTAAACTATATAAAACTCAACTTTGATGGGGCATCTAAAGGCAACCCAAGGGAAATTAGATTTCGGGGAATATTTAGATATCAGTATAGAAATCGTGTCCATATTTATGTAGGATCCATGGTGTATAACACTAATAATGTAGATGAATTAACAACCTTGGAGGAAGACTTAAATATTCCTCGGATCGAAGGATACTCCAAAATTTTGATTGAAGGATATTTCCAGTTAGTTATAGCTATTATCAACAAAATTTTCAATGGCACTCCTAATCTCAAAGTTTCTTGTAGTTGAATACTTGAAAGTATTCTCACCAGGGCTACCTCACTCCTCCCCTCGATTTCGGTGATCATTCCTAGTCACAACAAACATTTGGGTAACAATATTGATGATAAACGATCTAATCAAGGTTCTCTACTTCACCTACTAAATTCTTGGCCCCATGGAACTATATGGCAGGTTCTCCCCTTAAATATGAGTGTTTGTCTTAGGCGCAATAATGAAAAACTTCCTTGAATGGGGTGTTAGAATTGAGAAAGGGTGCGGTGTGGGTTTCCCCTTTCCCACCAGGCCACATGCCCATGGGACATAGCAACACACCCCCATAGTGGTATGATATACTGCATGTAACAAATGTGGGAGAGCCCATTCACTCGTCTCCCAATGATTTGCACAAAGCTCGTCTTCAAACCCTACGACTAGCGTATGATGAGGAAAATTAAAGTCAGATCTTAATCCATAGTTGAAATGGATACTCACTTGACCGATGTGCCTGTCAATTTGCTCAGTCCCATTGATAATGCATTCATTTGGTGGCATCTAAAGGGGTTAAGGTTTGGTATATAACTTAAGGATTTCATTATGCATTACTTCACAAGAGGCGTCCAACCATAATTCAAGTCTTAGGGCGGAAACTTGGGGAGAAAATTTGCTCAATGCACCGAGTTTGTGTCTTGTTCTTATCTATTACAATCAATGTTCAAAGCTATGTCTCTTTGGTATCTCTTTCAGTTGATATTCTGGGCCTATGCACATACTCACAACTTCGTCATGGCATTAGGATGGAAAAATGGGCTTGCTTTTGTTGTTTCTTGGCTATTTTTCAGAGTTGTATCAACCCTTCCACTAAGTTGGTTGAGTCTGAGAAGGAAATAGTGGAGCCAATTGTGTCAGACGACTCATGTCGTGGAAGATGACTGAGTCTAGTCACACAAGTTTGAAGTCTTCTCCATTAAACAATTTTTTTACTTCTCATTATCTTTGTTTTCGTGCGGCTTATTATATTTGGATAGGGGGAAGGTAATGAACTCACCCATGGGATAAGGCCTTCAAGCTCCCCTAAAGCCATCGAAAATACTCCGAGTGTTGGGAACTTTAGACCTTGTCCTAAGACAGAGCCAACTTCCATATCCTCCTCACATCACATACCCAATTTCTCTGTGCATATATGCTCTTGGCTTGCAAGATTTGATATCCAATTTGACTCCTTAACAGCTTCAAAGCAAGGCATCATGCCACGTCAATGCATCCATGTCTGTCGAGGAGATGCTTATTTTCAGGGGCATGGGCATACCAGGGCTCAAGTGAGGGTTGAAAACTCTACATCGAGGTATAGGGAAATCACTGTGTAGCCAATGCAAGAGGAACTAATCAAGTGGAAAGAGAATTGGTCGATGAGCATCACACCCTTACAAACATTGAAGTGTTGATTGGATTCCTAACATTGGTCACACTCGCAGAATATATAATCAATGCATGTACCTTGTGGATATCTATTGGCACCTCAAATTTCTCATTGGAAGAATATTGATAGACAGACATGAAAGCTGAGAGTACATTCTTCTCTCTTTGGATCATGTACAAAGGCAACTGGAAACAATGGATCAAAGGCTAGGACAAATTAAAAAGAATATGGGCATCCCTCATGAACCAAGCTACTTTCTTGGCAACATCAAGGAGCCCATCTAAGTTGAGGTCATCAATTCAAATAACTCTTCCTAATTATCTTTTAGTTTCTTTAGTTTGATCTTATATGTCAAATTTGTAATTATTGGTCTATAACAGGCCCAAGAGGTTCAACTATCTGTTATAAGATTTTGGACTCAGAAAATAAGGTTAGTTTTTCACTAATACTCTTTTAGAAATATTGAAATTCTATATTTACTCTAACCTTCCCTAAAGTAGAAAAAAATTCTGAAAATTCTCTTAACATTTCCCTAACCCTTTCCTCATAGCCAACCAAATTAGACAAAAAAAATGCATGCTAATCTTTCTATTTTACAAACAAAACAATTTTTTTGAAAAAAAAATGTATAATATATAATTAACCATAATAATAAAATAAAAAAAAGAAAAAAATTTGAAATTAGGGATAACAAAATCTTACCTCTTCCCATAAAAGAAATTAGTTGAATAAATTTATTGACATTATATCAAATTTCCAAACATAATTTACGAAAGTGTTCAAAAGTTGATAGTGAAAGTTTAGCAATCTCACTAATCTCAAAAATATATTTGTGAAAAAATCGTCATGAAATTTGAAGTGCACTTTTAGTGTTTAAGCCATCACACACATATTTGAGGTAAGTGAGGTGACATGTCAAACTTAAAGCCTAACGGTATGATTGTTATATAATATCACGTTAAAGTTGGATTTCATTAATTTACAATTAAGTAGAAGTCAGTATCAATTTGAAGTTTTAAGGTTTTCGAATCTACAAAGTACTCATTATTATTTTAATATGTTTGTAAATATATTTATGGTGAAAAGTGCTAAATTTATAATTCAATATTATAATAAAGATTGTCGTTATTTAGGATATTTGTATAATTTTATAATCATAATCTATATTTATATAAATAAAAATATTTAATAAGAAATAAGTTCATAAGAATATAGTATGTAAATTTAAAATAAATATAATATAAATATAATATTGCATAAAAATAATTATTATATATAAAAATAATTAAAATTGTTAATTAAGGGTGGTTTTGGTTTTTTTTTGAATTAAACTATTTTATTATTTACATAAAAACCATAGTACATTTACATGCAAGCTATCTGAGAGATCCATCTGCCTGAGAGAGTAGCAAGCTGGATCAACCAAGTGTAGCCAAAAAGGAGGACTACCTGTTTCATGCCCTCGCAGGGCGTTTGAGACCAAAAATCATTCCCACACAGGGGAGGACAGAACTGACATCCTTGCACAATATTAACCATCCACAAAACAGAAGACCAGACCAGAAAGTAACCGACCCTATTCCTCAGCGATGGCAAAAAACCACTAAGACACATTGACATACAGGCTAGTTGACACGTAGACGAGCCAGAGACAGATGGACAGAAGGACATGACCAAAAGAAAGGAGAGAAACAGAACCCCACCCGAGCTTCAGAACCTGAGACGTCGCAGCGGACTAATCCTCCGGCTCCTCTTCCACAATTGGGCACGATCCATATTCCTCCTCTTCTTGCACCTTGCCCTCTTTCACCTCGGCCACTTCAGGCTGCTTCTGGCTCCTCTTTAGCTGAGGGTCTAGCGTTTCCACGCCCTTTCCTTTGTCTGCCTTGGGTAGGTCAGTTGCTTTGGCTGTGTCACTCGGGGCCTCGAGATCTGGCTGAGCACTGGAGCCACCCTCGTCCAGGGCTTCGTCGATAAAAAGAACAGAGACATGCGCATTAATTCGTGGACGATTCAGGGGGCTATCGAAGGAGAAAATTGCAGAGCCAAAGTAAGGAGCAGACGAAGTCCTAGGTGAGCTGGCCTCCAAGAATTGGCTGTGCCTGAGAGAACTAGCACCTCTAAGATGCAGGCAATGGCAAAGACAGTGGCAGTGAGGGCAGTGACAGGGAGGATGGGTTTCCGCTTCAGCTGAGGGCCGCGAAGACCCTCCACGACTAGAGCCGCGACGACTCAGCATCCTCTGACGGTTCCTAACCATATTGACAGGGCAGTCCTGAGCCCAATTGAATTGCAAAAGACCCACAGGGGCAAAAACAACCTGAACCAACAGACCTGGGAAGGAATAAATCAGACCAGGTCCTGAATTTGCCAGCACCAACGACTGAACGAGAACCCCAGACCCAGCCCAAGTGAAGATGGTGATGCTAGGGTTGCCTCTGTTTATAGGACTCCATGCTCTCCCTCGGAGGTCGCCCGCCATTAAAGAGGCATTCAAATCTGTATCAGAGCCAAACTCTGCAACACAGTCGGAGGAAGTCGGAGTGTTAATGCGCCCAAACTGTCGTCCCATAGGCTTTAAGTTCACCTTCCGGGGGTGTCCTGCGCCACCGCCTTCCAGGTCGCCTCTGCGCATGGTTCGCATGTGGCTGCCTTGATACCCACGTCCCATCAACTCAATCCGTTTGGTTGGCACCCGCATCCGGGGTAATTAAGGTTATTTTAAGTGGTTGAGAAAAAAGTTGTTATTTTTTCATCTTAGTTTAATTTCCTAGGTATAATATGATGATGAGAAATATTGATGTAATGTCTATGTGCTTATGAATATTGTTGTATTGATCCTCACTCTAACTCTAGGGTTGAAAGGGAGGATGATTTCCCTTGTAAAAAATAACGCAACTAAAAATGTTAATTGGGGTTATCTTGGGTGGTTGGGAGGAATGGTTATTATCTTCTCCGCCTAGGTTCAAATCCTACTAGTGACATGATGAGCTATATGCCTTCGTAAATATTGTTGTATTGGCTTTGTGGATATGAACATTGTTGCATTGGCTTCGAGCCTTGTGAACTTTTTAGTGGATATACCTATGGGCTTGCCTATTACAAACAATCAAGATCATTCTCGTTATTATCCTCATTTTTTTTTAATTTTTTTTTTAAATTTGAATGAGTCAAAATGTTTAACATGACATGACAAGACATTACGGCATATCTTCCACCTTTGTATTGAATGGAAGAAGACCGATCCACCTATAATGGGATGTTTATCACTAGGATTGTGTGAGGCTTGGTCAAGCATCAACGCCCTTTGGGAAGTTTAATCCCTCCAAAGTGGCTTCCATCCTCAACCCCTCCACATGAGGTTTGAACTTGTGACCTGGTGGAGACTAAACCCCACACAAACCAACTAATCTACAACTTATGGATCATTTAAACATAATATTAAAGACACATCTATCATTTACCACCTTTCATTTATTTTGAATTTTTGGAATCTTCCTATAAATGCTTCATAATAAACTATTTACAATAAAACTAAGAAGATGTAGATGGTAAATCCTTCACGTGGTATGATAATTAATGGTTAAGGACATGCATAGATGAACATAACCTTAAGGGTGCATTTGATTCAAATTATCAAAGAATTTAGGTTTACCACAATTTGATTCAAAATTATCAAAGAATTTGGGTTTACCACATTCGCTAAAGGGTTATGTCAATATAGTCTCACTATAAATTTACATAATTATGTGAAAATGGTTAAGGACATGCATAGATGAACATAACCTTAAGGGTGCATTTGATTCAAATTTATCAAAGAATTTGGGTTTATCACATTCGCTAAAGGATTGTGTCAATATATTCTCACTATAAATTTACACACTTATGTGAAACACTCAAAATCATAATGTGTAAATACCGAATATTGGAAGTTTAATTCCCCCAAAGTGGCTTCTATCCTCGATCTCTCCTCATGAGGTTTGAACTTGTGGCCAAATAAACACTAAACCCCATGCAAATCAATTAGTTTACACCTCATGGATCATTTAAACATAATATTAAGTATACATCTTTCATCTACCACTTTTAATTTATTTTGAATTCTTGGAATCTTCTTGTAAATGCTTTCTCAAATCTTTCTTATGATATTTGAATTTGTGACTCAATAAAAGCTAAACTCCACACAAACCAACTAATTTATCTTTTACAAATATCTTTTATTTATTTTAAAATTTTAAAATCTTATCATATATATTCCTAATAAGCCATTTATAATAGAAATGGTGAATCGATAATTAGTGATTAAAAACATGCCGGGATGAACAATGAACAAAACCTTAAGGGTGCATTGATTCAAATTTATCCCAAAAAAAATTGGGTTTACCATGTTCGAAAAAAATCTATTAATATAGTCCGAGTATAATTTTACACACTAATGCCAAACATTCAAAAACATAATGTGTAAATAATGAATATTTATTTAGTAATCACAATGCGTAAATAATGAATATTTATTTAGTGAAAATCGTGACTCGTATAAGTTGGGTGAATATTGAAACCATTTTTGTCATACCACATTTTAGCATTTTAGTGAGAGATTCAAACATTTCAAGGTAAGTTATTTTGCGAGGCTTTAATAATAAATGTATAGCGAGTAATTTTCCTCAAAGTTGTAAGGGGAGGCTAATAAGATTTTTAAATGGAAAAAAGTTGTTTTAATATAAAAATTATTTAGAAGTGTAATTATGGTTATAATAAATTTAATTTTGTAAATTAAATTAAATATATTTGATATTTGTATTAAAAAGAAGTCATAGTATGCATTGTAGAGAAAAAATTAAGGTAAATATATATATATTTTTTAAATGTTGAATTTTGTTAAATGAAAATATAGATATTAAATTAGTTATAATTTTTAGTTGAGATTTTTGTATTAGGAAATTTAACAAAGTTTGAAAAAGGAATGTATTTCTGCGATATATATTAAAAAAAATTTGAAAATCCAAATTATCACAATAAGATATCACAATTGAAATAATGAGATGATGAAGGTTGACCGAGATATAATTTACCACTTATTTTATTAATGAAAGATTTAAAATCACTATGAAGAAATGTTGATTTTCTAGAATGGACAATTTCTACTAAGAGGAAATTGCAGGTACAAATTACTTTTGCCTCATTTTAAAAACTTAGAAGAATCCTACTATTGTTGTATATTGGTTGCTTCAACATGAGCTTTTGAATAACATTGTTTGCTTAAAGAGTTATTTGTTTAATATACTACAACCGGTTGACATATGTTCTTTCATAGTGCATCACATTGTACATATGCATGTGTGGAGTAACTCAGAGACATTACAATGCCCCATCTAGATGGAGTACCATAGTTTGTTTACATATCAGTGCCCCACCTACTGTTGTTGTAAGCTGAGGATTTGGGCTTGGATTTCTTGAAAGAGATGCACCTACTGCTGATGCAAATGTTTGTGAAGATTGTGTGCCAAGGTCTTGGACTCTCGCAAGACTTGGGGTTGTTGAACAAGAGTGCAAGCCTTCAACTAATTTTCTTTTTGGAATCTATAAAATGAATCCATAAATATTCAAATGTTCTCCCAAAAGACCATCTAGCAATTTGAATTTTAAACATGATACATCCTACATGAGTCTTGCCAATAACAATTCATGATTCCTTTAATATGAAATAAAGCCTAAATTTTAAATCGATGGAGGAGTACATATGTCATTGTAAAAGCATGAGACACATGTCAACACAAAGGAAAAAGGGTAGAGAAAGGTTGGCCTCACCATTTTCAAGAAAAGATGTATATCAGTGTAAAAATACTTGTGACTATGTAATATAATTTTATTTTTGATTTTGGCATATATATTATTTTTATTTTTATTAAACTATATATATATATATATATATATATATATATATATATATATATATATATATATATAAAAGTTTATAGACATTGTTTGGGGTTTATAGAGGTAATTGTGGGAGAATGTCTAATGATAAAATAACTTTTTAGAGAAAAAAATAGATAGATTGATTTGGCATAAGTTAAAAGGTTCTAAACAAAATGACTAAATGGAGTTTATTGTATGTTTTTGATTTAAGGTGAACTATATTATAATATCTTTAATTTTTGATACATATATAATATATCTTATGATAACATTTATATTGAATATTTTTGGGGTTTGTCATAATTTTATATCAGTGTGTAACAATGTTTATCATTAAAATTTGTTTTTATCATTGATTTGGTAACTATTGTGGATATTTTATTAGATAAATCATCACAATATATTTGATAAAAATAAACTGAAATCTATACTATGAGGATTAATTTCTTTAGATTCCATATTTATTAATTATTGTTTTCTGCTTATGCATGTAATAGATAAAATGTGAAAAATAAGGAACAACAAAATACAACGCAGAATAACCATAATGAACACAGATATGCTTTGGGAAATCTTTATGGGTAAAACCCAATTAGAAGATGAGGTTGCTCTACTCTCTTTTCTAGGATGGAAATAATGCAAGTACAAAGGAGAAGACACTTTCTATGGAGTTACCTTAGACTAGTGGCCTAATAGGCTACAATAAACACTTAAACCCCTATGGTATACTATCTCATTCCCACTCTCTATTGTTTTGCTCTATTGTGGAACAAGATCCAATAAAAAATGACCATAACTCCTTTTCCTCCTAATGGATTGGTTATAACTTAGTTTGATAGCCAACTAAGGGTCATGTTTAACTCCTTCAAATCTCATCTACATCTACAACTTTAACCCTTCTAGAGTCTTCTTCATAGTCCCCTTGTGGCTAGCTCCTGTTGCATGAGTAATGGAGCCTGGCATGGCATCCTCTCGATCCATGGTGGTCAAATAAGAAAGATAACTTCTGCTTCTGACTGACATAACTTTTGCAAATTTTGGTTGATGCTTGTCTTGCAATGTTGGAAATGTATCTATGTGTAGAAAAAATGTTAGGGAGTCCGACACAAATGAGAGCTTTAGACCCCAAAGAACTTCGTTTGATACCTTAAACTGCCTTTGAAAGGTTTTCAAACCCCAATTCTCCAAACTGGTTTCTACGAGTAAAAATGGCCTTATGAGCTAATTCATCCAATTTTTCCACTCAAAAACTGTTAAGATGGATGACAAATAATATAATAATCAAATCCAAATCAATCATGAATTATTCTTAACATTGTTTAATGACATGAAACACCTTAAAGTCACTTAAGGAATAAATCAAATAAAATTGAGCATGGATCTAATACATAATTATTGTCACCAATTCTTGCATTGTAAATTGATAAATGTGTTGAACAAATCAACACACGTCCTTCCACAACTTCTAACATTCCACCTGAATACACTTGGGATAGTATGATAGAAGTCATGTATAATCCATATATGTTTTTAAGGGATGCTATTCATTGGTAGAGAAATCTTATGTGCAATGACACATCACATGTAAGAAAAGAGTGCCAAAAAAATATATGTGGACAATGTTGAAGAAAAGTTCAACCAATTCAAAAGCTTTCACATATCAAGAATTTGGTAAATATTAAAAAAAAATATTATGTGATCAGGTCCATATAAACCATTTTCTCAACTAATAATAATTTCTAACCAACGTCCTCAATAACAAAAACTTTAGGGGCTAAATTTTTTCATTGCCCTAATTTTCCAAAATTTTGCACAAAAATATTTCTTTTAACGTAAACTAGGGAAACATTATCTTATATAAAAGGTCAAGTAATGCAAAAGTACATCATTGGGGCTTCTTGCCCATTTTAAAGGACAAAATTTTTATTCAAATGAAAAATATGGGGTCCTAAAAGACCTAAGCCCAATACATAAAAATGCTAAAGGATCTTATAGTATAATTTTTATTTTATTTTATTTTATTTTATTTTATTTTTTTATTTTTATTTTTTAAAACTGAAACGGTTATATTTTTATTGATATGGAAATCCTTGGGTCTGCTCCCAGTTACAGTAACATTACATACTTCACGCTATTGCGGATTAAATCTGCTTGCTTTTCAGGGCATATGGATATTGCTTTCGTTGTTTACAATAAGGAGTCCCTTCGCCAGAGAGCTGCCTTTATTTGCCAGCTGATCTGCTTCCCCATTAGATTTTCTGAGTATGTGGTAAAACTTGCATGTATTGAAGTCCAGCATGACTCTCTGCAACCTGTCCTGAATTTTGTTTAAGCTGGCATTTCTAAAAGGGTTTTTCATCTTCATGCTCTTTATTATTAGTTCTGAGTCTCCAAACACTTGAATATCTTTCGCTCCTTTGTCTCTTGCAATGATGCAAGCTTTCAGAAGCCCGTAGATCTCTGCTTGGTTGTTAGATTTCTGTCCGAGTCCCCAGCTGAAACAATCTTTTGTTATCCCATCTGTGGAGTATATGACTCCCCCTACTCCAGCACTTCCTGGATTACCTTTGGATGCTCCGTCAAAGAAAACAGTGATTAAATTTTGAGTCTGCCACCATTGTTGGAATTTGTCATCTTCTTCTCTTATGCGCCATTCCTGGTTTGTCTTTTTTGGGAAGGAGAGCTGCTTGTGTGGCTGAGGCTCAAGCATACCAAGCCATTGTTTTTCTTCTGGCATTAACAGATAGTCTTCTTTGAAATACTGCTGCTGAGCTGCTTCCAATAGAAAAGATTTGGCTTTTGATGCTACTTTCAATGGAGTGTGACTTATTTCTTTAAAAATCTGCTGATTTCGAGTTAACCAAAGCTGCCAACATACAAACTTTGGGATAGCTGTCCATATTTTCTTCCAGAACGACTTTGAGGGGATGCGCTGGGGGTAGATTCTATTCCAATTGGCATATAGATCTGCTACATTGTTTTGAGGGGGAATAGTAATCTGCAGATTTTGTAATGTATATCTCCATACCTGTTTTGCAAAGTCACATTCCAAGAAAAGATGCTGAGCTGATTCCAGATTGTTGTTGCAAAGTGCACATCTGTGTGGTCCAGCTATATTCCTCTTTGCCAAGTTATCACCTGTTAAAAGTTTGTTATGAGCTAGGGTCCAGAAAAAGAAGTTTACCTTCGGAAGTGTTAAAGGATCCCATACATTCTTCCAAAAGGTTGAGTTTTCTCTATTATTATTTGAGGCTTGAAGTGCTCTATATCCTGCTGTTGTAGTATATATTCCGGTCTGGCCCCATCCCCATTTGTCTTTCAAGGATCTGTTGATGGGCGCTACTTCCTCCAACATTTCTTCAATCAAGGTTTGTTGATGTGTTAACCTCTCTGGAACTCCCTGAAAGTCCCATCCATCCCAGTCCCCCCTTATATCCCATTTTGACAAGTCGAAGACGGTATTGACTCCTGCCTGCTTCAGCCATTCCCTTAGATTGCCTATTTCCTCATTGTCCCTCAAGGGTTCTTTCCCCATGATTCTGTCATTCCATAAATGGGTGTGCTTGCCATTGCCCGGGATCTTGTAGACATGTTTGATGAAAAACTTACTACTCTTGCAACAGAGTTTCCATACCTGTGTACTATTGGCTGTATTTGCGTTCTGCAGATTGCTGAGTTTTATATTGGGCCTGTATTTAGTCCTCAGGATTTCACTGACCAGGTGTGTGGGTTCGTGGAGCAGCTTCCAGAGGATCTTTCCTCCCAGGGCTAAATTTATGAGGGCTGGATCTCTGATTTGCAACCCTCCATCTGCCTGTGTTTTTTTTACCACATCCCATTTCACCAAATGAATTTTATTTTCATTTCCTTTTCCACCCTGCCACAGAAAATCTCTGAGTAATTTGGAAATTTGTTCTGTGACATTTCTTGGAGCGAATAGGAATGCTGCTTGGTATATGGGAAGCGCTGATAGAACTGCTTTTATTAGGATTACCTTTCCTCCCTTCGTCAGCCAGTGACCTCCCCAAACTGCAATTTTAGCTTTTATTTTCGAGATTAATTTGCTCCACAATGATCTTTTGTTTGATCCTGATGAAATGGGGAGGCCTAAATACCTGAAACTGTCCCAATTTGAGTGTCCTTTAAATCCTAGAATCGTTGTGATGTCTGATAGCTCCCTTTGCTCTATATTCCAGCTATAAACCTCTGTTTTATTTTCGTTTATTAACTCCCCAGAGACTCTGCAGTATTTGTTAAGGGTGGCGTTTATGGATCTGGCAATTCTTGTGCTGGCTCCTGCTAATAGAATTGTGTCGTCAGCGAATAAGGCATGGTTCTGACCTTCAGCTCCCTGGAATGCCTTAAGACCCGGAATGTTGCCTCTTATTTTTTCTTCTGCAAGTTTTCGGCTCAGCGACTCTGCCATGAGGATATACAGTGACGGGGATAGGGGGCATCCCTGTCTGATGCCCCTCTGCGCTTGAAAGAAGTTCGTGGGACGCCCGTTGACTAGCGGAGCGATCCATGGATTTCCTATGCATGCCTTGATCAGGTTTATGAATTGCAGCGAGAACCCAAACGCCTTCAGGACTTTGCAGATGTAGGTTCGATCCACTCTGTCGAATGCGGAGGCCATATCTAGCTTGACCAGCATGCCCTTTTCCTTGCGCTGTTTACTGGAATGAACAATCTCTTGAACCTGTATAACGTTATCCGTGATGTTTCTACCTTCAACAAATCCGCCTTGAGCAGGTGAGATCAATTTGTTTAGCAGAGGTTTGATCCTGTTAGCGATCAGTTTAGCCAAGATTTTGTATGAGGCGTTACACAATGAGATCGGGCGAAACCTGGCAAATGATTCCGGATTGCTCTCTTTGGGAATTAGTGCAAGGTAAGTTGAATTTGTGCCTCCGCCTACCTTTGCCTTTTCCAGGAATCTGCTGATCATTTTGAATAGATCCCGGTTTATGATTTTCCAGCATGCCTTATAGAAATGGATAGAAAATCCATCGGGACCGGGTGCCTTGTCTGCATCCATGGCCCAAACGACTTTAGTGATTTCTTCCTCCGTGGCTTGCCTACATAGATCTGCGTTTTCTTCATCGCTTATTAGTTTTGGTATATTGGTCATGAAGTCCACGATATCTTCATCGATGCTTTGGTTATCTTTCCTGTATAGGTTCCTGAAGTAACTTTCTGCCGTTGCCTTGATCTGATGGTGACTATTGCATACCCTGCCCTCGGGAGTTTTGATCTCAGCTATGTGATTCCTGATCACTCTCGCTCTAAATTGTCTGTGGAAGTAGGAAGTGTTTCTATCACCGGCCTTCAACCACAAGCTCCTTGATTTTAAACGCCAGTATTCCTCCTCCTTTCTGAAGGTATGATGCGCAGAACATTGGGCTTTTGTTTCTTTTTCCATTAGGTCTGCATTTATATCAATATTTTCCATCTCTGTTTGCAGGTTTTGGAGCTCCTGTACTGCCTCTTTTCTTTGCTCGGTAGGAGTATGAACTGGCTTTTTTGCCCAGTTCTTCAGAGCTAATTTGGTAGCCTTTAACTTCTGCTCCCAAACATAGCTAGGAGATCCCCAAACTGGCTTGCCCCAGGCTGCCTTTACAGTCTCTTCAAAGCCTTCCTTCTCAATCCATAGAGGGCTGAATCGAAAAGGAATGGGTCCTAAGTCTTTTTCATCTTCTAGAATGAGTTGAATGGGTTTGTGATCTGATGCCAGCTTGGCTAGAATTTTTGTTATTATGATTTTTTTCTTCATCATTATAGAGCCCTCGACCATGAATCTGTCTAGCCGCGCTGATATGTGATCAGATCCCAGTCTATTGTTGGTCCAAGTGTAAATACCTCTGATGGGGTTGAAGTCCAGGAGGTCCCAGCGCTGGAATAGATCCTCCACTTGATCAAGCATGGGATCTCTGTTGTTTGTCCCTCCCCTTTTTTCTTTAGATTTCAGAACAATGTTTAGATCCCCTGCTATGATAATGTTGCTGGGGGAAGTCTGTTCCAGATGAGCTGATAGAGAGCTCCAGCATTCTCTCTTTTCCTGATAAGAGACAGGTACATAAATATTAAAGAGGTTGAAGTTTAACTTACTTGCTTTGTGCATTAATTCAGTTTGAATCCAGTGCAACGTTTCCTTGTGATTGTCCAGCTGGAAAAGGTCATCATTCCAGAGCGTTGCCAGGCCTCCTGATGTGCCCCTTGAGCTGACCGCTTTGCTTGCTTTTTTGTTCCATTTAGATCTACTGATCTCTAGAAGGGCATGCCCTTCTATTTTAGTCTCTTGGAGCAAGAGTATGTCTGAGGGTTCTGCTTTCATAAGATCCTTGACTGCCTCTATTTTGGAGGGGTTCCCCAGACCTCTGCAGTTCCAAGAGACGATATTCATTATTTACTTGGTGGGATAGGCCCTCCCTTGGAGGTCCTTGGTCTGGTGTTTCTCCCAATAGTCATTTCGATGGTGGCTTGGCTTCCTTGCGTTTTAAGTCTCTCAGCCTCCTCCTCCCTTTTTTCTTTGCGAGATTTCCTTCCTGCTTTCTTTGATTGGCGCTCATAAACTTCGTCCTCTGAGGAGCTGGAGCTTTCTATTGGTTTTTTCTTTATTATTTCTGCATATGTAGGGTTCATTGGACTGCCCAGATTGATCTCCCTCTGTATTACTTCTTCTACCTCCTTATTTGGAATAGAAGTGTCCTCTTGTTCTTCATTCTCCTGACTTAGGATAGCTTGATTGGCCTGATCCTTCTCTGCATCTTTAGGGATTATTTCTGTTTCTTGATTGGCTTTACTGGTGCTAGGGACTTCTTCCGTTGGGCCTTTGCCATTTCCTTTTTCTTGGAGGATGCGTTCTTCTGTACACGGGTCCATTGTTCCCCATTCTGCTTTTCTGCTTGCTCCTCTGCTCTCTTTTTGCAGTTCTTTGCAAAGTGGCCGTGACTGTGACAATGTCTGCATTTAAAGGGCAGCTGTTCGTAGTCCAACTCCTGGACATACGACCATCCAGCTACTGTAAGCTTGATAGCTTCTGGTAACCCTTCCTCTAAGTCCACTTCAATGCAGATCCGCGCGCATGAGTATTGGTCTTTCCTCGCTGCCTGATCTATATATTTCCCCAGGCCGTTACCTATGATTTGGAAGGTTTTTTGATTCCAGCAATGCAATGGCAAATGAGGCAATTTAACCCAGACCGGGACTGCTGAAGGAATGTCCTGAGTGGGATCGAAGTCTGGAGCCCATTTATTCAAATATAGGCCCTGAGGCCCCATAAAATACGGTCCGTTTCTAACTATCAAGCCTTTATCATCAGGGTTTTCAAAGACAAACACGAAGAAACCCTTACCTACGAAATAGCTCTTGACTCCTTCTTTGATGAGGGGCTTCCAGTTCCTTTGTGTCCATTCCTCTACCGACTTAGGAGATGGCTAGAGGCCTGTGAACTGGCCTATGAGGCCCCTTTCTGTGAGATTCATTGCGGCTTTGCAGGTTTCCTGTTCAGGTAAAGCAACTGAAGGGATCGAGTCCAGCTTTTTCACAAATTTCTTCTGTGTTCCTGAGGGCGGGCGCTTTGGTCCAGTTGCGATCATTGACCGAAAGGCCATCACCTCTGGAGGCTCCCGAGGGGGATCCGGATCCTCGCTGCCCTCCATTGGGTCAGCAGAGGAGCGCAGAGGGCGTGCAGGGCGAGCAGAGCGCACAGGGGATGGGGCAGGCTGCTGCAGGCAGGAGCAGCAGGCGCGCGCGGGTAAAAATTAAGGGTTTTTTTTTTTTTTTTTTTTTTTTTTTTTTTTTTTTTTTTTTAATTTATTTAATTTTTATTTAATTTTATTTAAATAAAGACTTTATAAAACATTTAAGATTCATAAGGCATTTTCTGCAAAAACATTTGCTAATTCCCAATTTTCTTAAAAGAGATTCACCAAAATCATATGAGATAAAAATATTTACTCTAAAAATAGCTAAATATCTTATAATTAGCATTTTAAGAATTAGTAAGATTCATCAAGGTTTTTACACTTTAACATAAGTATGGGTCCTTAATAAAATTCTTGGTCCTCAACCATGTAACTAATGATGATCAACTCTCCACATATGTTATAATATTATTTGGTCCCTACTAGTTATATGCCTTGTTGCCTATTTGTATTCCATATGAAGCATGTTATAAAGTGATTTTCAACCTCATACTCGTTTTTATCATTTAAGGAACACGTATATAACCAAACTTATACTTAAAAAAAGGCATGGGTGTATTCCAAAAAATGCAAAAAATAACAAATTTGCATTAAGTGTGCATCTCTTAGAGGGGTTTATGGGTTTCATAAACTTGTATGACCTTGTTGATAAAGGTAAATGGCGTAGTGACAGTAAGCGAGTTCTCTCTGGTATGAGGTCCCAATTAGACCTCACGCCATTTGGAATAAGAGACGCATCTATATTTTGGCTTAGTAACCATACTTGGTTTTTTAAGAATGTTGTGAGATATGGGTAATTATCACAGTAGGGGGAATGCAAATGTTAAGATAATCTATATAATGTATTAAGATGAAAACATAAGCTTGCTATTAGTTGATGTAGGAGCGTCCCAACTTCCAAGTCATTTTCGAAAAATCAAACTTTTAGAAGGCAAAGCTCTAAATAAGGGGTTTGACATTTGAGAATGAATTCTAATTCCTTATTGTAAATAGTTTTGGTTTCTTTAATTATCATAGAAATCATGAGATATTTAAGGGTGATTTATGAAGTGATTCTACAGATAGCTTGAAGAATTTTAGGAGTTATAAAAAATGATTTGTGGAGTGATTTTAAGATCTAGAAAACCTGTGATGTTTCTAAATTCTATCTATTATAAGCCTATGAGCAATAAAAAGAGAATAAGTGGGAGGAAAGGAGATGATGGCCAAATGAATGTGAAATCAAGCTTTAAGGAGGAACGAGAGTTCTGAGTATGTATATATAATTATTGAATGAATAGAAGTTCAACGTATTCACAAATTGTTTGTGTATCTGCAAAAATGATAATAATTCTAGTGTGTGTGAGATCTAGAAATGGTAGTGTTTTAATATTTGTGTGAACCCTAAAACTCTTGATAGATTTATTTATTAATCTGTCATTTGAAGAAGAAATCACGTGTAAGGATTTATTACAATTTAGATGAAGTGAACTAGGGAGAAAAAATTGAGCATATTGTAGATGGGTTGGAAGGTTATGTGTGTGATTAAATCATGTAGAACAAGTCTTTAAACTTATTAATGATGAACAATTTGTTGAGAATAGATTGAGGGTTTCTATGTGAATTACCCTATAGAATGAGAGGAAAACCAATTAGTAAAATGATCTATGTTTGAGGATTTCTAGGTGAAACACATTCATTTGTGAATGTATGCATCCGTGTGTAAATCAAGTTGCGTGAAATGATTTGTTTCCAGATTTGATATCCGTCGTTGGATTAGAGGATACCAAGGGTTTTGATAAGCTGGTAATTAAATTTTTGATATAGATGAGATATAAGTCAAAGCTATTTAGTAGCGTTGGATTTTATATAAGAAGTTGTAGATCCATTTCTGCATTGGAGTTCGTTATAAGTGTGAATGTCTTAAACTATTAAATTAAATATAAGTTCTTTCATTAAAGCAGTGTTTATATGGGATTCACTCATGAATAAGAAGGGAGGTTTGAATGTTAATTCATGTGAGATGATGAGAAAGAATGAGTGCTCTTGAATTATATCATATTTTTATATTGAGTGCATATGGTGAATGGGTAATGAAGTATGGTGAAAAAAGGAGTTTCAATTTATATGAAGACTGCATATTTGGATAAAGATAAGTCAACTATGTTTAGTTGACCATGCCTTTACCTTAGATCAAAGATTGCAGAACAAAGAAGGTAAATTCCACAGGAAAGAGAATTTTCCTGCATTAAGTGGTATCAAAGATGGTATTCACTTTGGAAGAGAAATTCAGAGCTTGCAACATCAAAGGTTTGACAAATATAATTGAGGTAAATTCTTTTGTTAGCAATTTATATTAATGACTACATGAATTGAAGTCCTGTGCATAAATAACACTAAATTTCTTTAAGTATATGAGAGGATTGTCTAATTTGGGAGGAAAGTGGTAGCATGTTTTGTGGAGGAGGAAAAATAGTGAAGGACTACAACAATAGAGCCAACAAAAAGATTGGGAGAAGACTGCAACAACAATACATGTTCAAATGAGGTTTGGACAAGAGGTAAATGGTCTTTCTGATTTCAATTAATTTGTGAACTAATTATATTATTACAAGTAGTAGAGATAAATGTCATTACAACAGGAGGACTGTAAGCAAGAACAAAGAAAGTTCTTGAAGATCATGGTAAAGAACCTGCTATAGCTTAAGGTTGGAAAGGAGGACAAATGAAGTTCTCAAATAGGTGAGCTAGATGATTGCATAAGCCAGTAGAGCAAGAAATGCTAAGATGAAGGTTTCAAAGGAGGGAATCAATAGAAATGTGAGAGGAGAATATGCCATCAAATAGTTTAGTAAGGTATTTAGTAGCAAGATAATTGAGATAATTTATTACAAAGGCTTGACTACAACTCATAATGAGCAAGAGGAAGCTCATAGAGGAATGCAGACTATGACTATTAGTGGTCATAGTAAAGGTTCATAGGTAATCCATAGGAAGTTAAGTGATAAGGAATTTGATAGAGAGATAGTTGCAATGAAAGTGCAACTTGAGGTGATGAGATAAATTCTACATAAAGGTGAAGAAGACCATGGATATGGATGGACTCGACATAGGAGATTAAAATGGAATTGATTGTAGGTGAAACAGAGGCATAGGAAAAATGCACATTTGAAGGATGAAAAGCTTAAAGGAGTTTAGCAAAACCATGGGGCAATTGTTGAACAAGATGCTCACTTTTGTGAACCTAAACAAGGACCAATCCTTCAAGAGAATGATGAGGATGATAAGAGGAGATCTGTAGAGAATATTTTGAACTATTTGGAAAGTCAAAATTAGTATGAGAAGTTGATGTATGAGGCATCAAATAAGGCTACAAAGCCTTATGTTTTTAAAGCAAATGATTTGTGTATGTTTGCAGGTTTCATAAGCAATAAAGAAGGACAATTATCTAAATTTGTCATGAAGATTGATGAAGATGATAGAAATATGCTTTCCAAAATCATAAATGAAGAACATAATCATAGTTTTGTTACCAAAGAATATGATGGAGAACTGTCTATTAAAGAAAATCATAGTGAAGTTCATGTACAATTCATAAATGAAATTGTTGGTATGTAGTTGCAAGAACCCGTTGGTGTAGAAAACATGGCAACATTGACTAGTGGAGATAGTGAAAGGAAATATAAGAAAAAACATCCAGATGCAATACTTGAGAGACATGAATAAGAGTTACAATTGTTGGAAAAGGCGTTGAAAGAGTCCGAGTCAGAAAGGGAGATTATTGTTGAAAATGTAGTTATGGTCAACCTTCATGAAATATTTATTTTCATTGTAACTTGAAAATTGAATTATTGCCTTATAGAATGCTATTCATGGTCAAAATATATTTTGCATGGCATTGAAAGGAGGAAAATTATACTTTAAAGAAGGAAAAATATTTTATGTAATTTACGAAGGCTCCATAAGTGCAAGTCAACCCTTCTAGACAGTCAAGTTGACTTGCTCCCACTGGCACCCATTCAGATCACCTTGATGAATATATAAAGAGGCTACTCACTGTCCTTGCCATGCATTCACGTCTCAACCATATCCATTCAAATCTCTCAAGTATACAAGACAAGTCCAAGTCGTGACAACCCCAATTTCTTATACTCATGTATGCAATGTAAATACTTTTATAAAATAAATATGGGTTGAGTTATGGGACATATATTCTAGAGACTGAGGAGGGTAATTGCTTGGGATTTTAATTGCTATGACAACCAAGGAGGCTGGTATGTATGCATTCTAATTAAGTTGGAGCATACCATTAAAGAGGAGGTTGGACAAGAGGACAATTGCCATGCTACCTTGAAAGAAAAGGCACTCAAATGAGGACACGAAAATTAAATGGGATGGTAGTGTTGTTGATGAGGTGATGTTTAGAGCATGCAAGTAGAAGAGGTTCATTGGACTACATTCAACATACAAGGGAGTGGGGAGACATGGCACAACCCCACGGGCCAAGAAGGTCCATCATAGACTGTCAGACAACATGGGAAGAACCATCATGGGCAAGAGGGACAACACAATTGGAACAACAAGCAGAATGCAGAATGCAAAAGAAAAAAACAACAACATAGAAGAGTAGAGAGATAATATTTGGTTGGAAAAAAGTCACAAAGGAGATCATTCCAAGTGGGGAAGAAATCGCCTCTTGAGTCCCTAGTAACCAGAGGGTGGAGATGGTGATTCTCAACAAATCCTGAAGGGTTGGGATGGAGGAATTATTTTTGGAAAAATTCCTTGGGGACTTCTAGATTTCTTTTTTATTGTGTGTTTGATTGGTTGTGGTTATGGAGTCCCTCAAGATGGTGGAACCACAATGTTGAGTGTTAAGGGTGGAGAGAGTGAGTCTCTCAATTGTCAATGCACTTGTTACTTGCAACTTAGTTGAAGGGTGGAGGTGGAGAGATCTCTAGAGTCCTTTGAGCAACTAAAGGTTGTGGTTCATGCCACGAGAAAAAGACCCCTTAGTCTTTGGAATTTGGCTTGGGGGTGATAACTACAAGAGAGAACTGGCTGCAACTATCTACCATTGGGTGGAGAGTCCTAGTCCCAAAATCAGTTGCCCAAAGATTTACAGGATAAGTGTTTATGATGTATGTTTTCTAATAATGGATGTGTGATACATTCTAGCTTGAAATGGTGTTGTTGCGAAAAATACATGCCCGTGTTACTGTTATTACACAATTGACTAACATATTATGCAATGTGTAAAGGAATAGCCATTAAGAATCTTGATTTAATTGCAAAAATATTTAGCATGAGAAATTCTTCCTATTACAATGTGACGATTAAATTGGCAAAAACTTGCATTGACATGGTTTATGTTTCAATGTGATAATGCTAAGGATTTCCTCCTCCCTTATTCTTATTAACTTGTGATCTCATATGAGGTACCTCTTCGAGCCCTTGGTGATGCACATCTTGATGACTGGGTCTGTACCTCCATTTTACTTAGATCTATACCAATACATTTGTATTTTTGTGTTGTGTAAGGCATGTTTTCTCGAAGTTTGGATGACCTGAATTTATATCCCTACACTTTATACAAGATTGCATATATGTTATGTATTATTTGATATGAACCTCACAAGGTTAGAAGCAATATTTGTTGCTACTTTTTTGCTTGTTGTGCAGTAGAACGTCTATATACACATATGCATATGGTCACTGAGTGGCTATAATATGTACTGGGTAGCATTGTAGCGTGTAGTGTGAGTATTGGAGGCTCTTCAAGAGTCACCAAGCTTGTAGCAAAGGGTAGATAACAACCATCGGTGCAATTATGCCTGAAATTCCCTATCCCTAACAAGGGGACACTTGTAGGCTCGGTATATTATCCATCATCTGCCTATACATAGGGTTCATGCTTGTAGTTGGACTTAAAATGAGGAATCCATGTTTTCATGAGGAGAGTTGATCTCCTTGTGGTCCTTTTGGCACCATATGCTTTATGATTGCTTTTATATACTTGCGGTGTATATTTGGTCTTTGAAAGAGACCTGTAAATATGTAATTCAAGATATGTTTGACTCTTGTGAGACGTTGAAGACCCAAGGGATCACAGATCCTTTAGAGGAAAAGTGGATAAGTCTGTGGCCTAAATGGAGAAGTCCCTGATCAATGTTCTTTGCTACAGACACTATGAACTCGAAGAGAGTAACTTTGATGTAAGCTCAGGAGGGATAGCACTATTGGTGCCTTAGAAAACCTCAATGGTTGCAGTTCAACTCTAGCGCAAGTACAAATCTTTATAGAACCACCGTAGCCATAACATGATGACTTTCTGTTGGAAAGGGTGTGCACTGCATAGTGGGAGTAATCCCTTATGAAGACCACCAAATTCAAGAATGTGTATATCGCTTAAAGCCATGTTCCCAACAAAACCACCTTAATTGAGCCATCGATGAAGCATGTTAACAAATGGGTTTATTGAAAATACATGTGTAAGGATCAATTTTATATTCTTAAATTGTTTATACCTTATCTGAAGGGCCTGACAGGGCGTCGTCATGGAAGCGGTGAACTGAATGTTTTGACTATGCCTTATCGCAATAAGGCTGGTGAAAGGATGACCCTGTCCCAAAAGTTATAATCCTGCAAGCTCAATGGTGGATTGCACTTCAAAGGGAGAAGGATGATGTGGGGCTAGGATATGGTGGCCTCCACACGATCCTAGCTGCTATTGCATTGGCGCGAGGTGAGCCTACAAGATAGGTCATCTTGCGAGCCACTTCTCGGAACATTTGCAAGAGTGCATGTTAAGGAGGAGCAGGATGATGTAATATAAGTTGTAGTGGCATGTATGTAAGCCCGACAAGCCATTTATTAGCACAAGGCGCTCCCACCATACACACAAGCCCGAAGGGGATCCCCCGACAATTTAGAAGCGAGGTATGTTCAAAGCGTGCATGGTGATGCAGGGATGAGAAACGGTGGTATACATGTGGTCCTGCCTCGTCTCCCATTGATGCAGTGCAACCCCATTCACAAGTTAGCCCAAAGGGTCAACCCTAGAGCAATTAGAAAATGCATAAACCACAAGGGCCAGGTAATAGAGCCCAAGAGATAGGAATATTGGTGGCAGATAACAACCATCAATTTGGTCTCTCTCTCTCTCTCTCTCTCTCGCTCTATATATTATATATATATATATATTATAATATATATATATATATATATAATATATATATGCATATAATTTGCATTATTAATACATAAGTGTAGGGTTATGGAATTGTTACAGGTCTATTTGGGCACATCACTCCCGATGATCAGATCAATACAATTAGGGCTCATCAAACCTAATTTAGTTGTTACATGCCCTAGACAAGTCATCAAATTGAATGCTTCCATCCATGAAAGTTTCCTAGGTTGAAACCCTGCTGAAATGCCTCCTTGGGACACCAGTGCAGCCTTGGTCAGGGGTAACTGTGTTGTAGAGTAGGTAGACCCATTCAGGCCTGCACTACAGTGCACTTAGGTCCACTTTGACCTGCGTTGGGCGAGAATGAGCGAATTTGACATAGGATTCTAGGAATATTCCTTGATTCTAGAGAATTCTAGAAGGATACCCAGCTCTTATCTCATCCTATGAGCTCAAATTTGGATAGCATATGGATCAATTAGCCCTCTATCCTCTTATCCCTTTCTCCATGGAAACTAACTCCAATTTTAGAAAACCATTCAATGCCCAATTTATGACATAACCACTTGCATTTCCCTATAAATTGACCACTCATCATAGTGATCAAGAGGCTGGAATTTGAATATTGTATAGAAAGACTGTTGGTTTGAGATTTGAGTTCATGTTAAGTAATGTTATGCTGCTAGTTTGATGTGCTTTTGGCGTGACAAGGGTTTGGACTAAAGCTGGCTGAGTGAGATTGGATCGAACCGCATTGGGTGTTAACTCTTCTTTCTACATCAATAAAGTTATTTGTTCCTTTTCCCATATTCTTATTCATATCTATGATGCAAATATGTTTCAATGTTGTCGATTCCATTTATTTATAGTAGATAGATTGTATACTTTGATCGTTGTCATCTTTTGTTTATGTTGATAGGTACCGATTGAGAAAATTCAATTAGAGCGGGAACAACGAGAGCAATTCAAAGGAGGTTAAAGGAAGTGAAAGATCACAAGTAAGTTCCTTCATCTCATCTATCTATTATAGGAAAATGTTAAACCACTTTCTTTCTATTGTTCTAAGTGTAACTACCCACTTAGGGAAAATGTATTTATCCGTAGGTACAAATTCCATATAACAAATTGGCGACTCCGTTAGGGAATGACTGTAGTTCTTGGTAGTTTATCCTCATCATATTACATCCTAATAGACTTTACTTGACTTCATTGATCTCTTTTCAGTCATTTTGAAGTGTTTTTGGTCAAAAAAGTGTGCTTAAATGTCTCGTGATTGGACTCTTTAGCACCAGCGTAGTGTTGGTCTTGACACAATGCACTATAGAGCAGCCTTAACTTAGAGATAGTGCACTGTAGCGCACTGTCTCCCACTCAAGGCTGCGTTGGTCCCTATCAAGCTAAAAAACCCATATTTGGCTTCGTTTTTTCCAAATTTGCTTTTGATGTTGTTTGCTGAAAGATCAATGTTTTCTATGGCTCTGAAATCAATTTGCATTTCTTATCCTAGCCCTACTTTGGCCTTGATTGTTTAGTGTTTCTTAAGATATTTCTTTATCATTATTAATTCATTGTCAAAATTAGCTTACATCGATTAGTGTTTTCTGAAAAAGAAGTGTCGTAAAGTCTTCATTTCTTTGAAAAAGAAATTATTGTAAAGTCTTTGTTTCTTATGAAAAGTATTGATTGATCGTTTGTGCATTTAGTTTCCTTATGTTCATCTAAACATTAAAGGAAATGAAAATAAAAACATGCATTATTCATTTAGAAGTTTGTGTGTGCTTGTAGGAATAGTATAGGGAAAGTGGCATTGGATATGCTCTATGCTCTTTGTTTAAAGATTATGATTGCTCTATCCCTTTTAGTTACGGTTTTCATCGTTCAAATTGAATGAAAGAATATTTCTCATGTTAGTTGCATTCTAGGAATTGCAAACATACATCACGTGGTGAAACTTTAAAGGCAAATTCTTAAGAAGATCAAATTAAAATTTATCTCAATTAAGCTAATGGAGCATTGTAACTTAACGCATAACATGTAGAGGTCTAGGCTAGAGACGTGTTCTGATGTCATTAAACATAGAAGTTGTCGCTAATGGTCTACGATACATTCCGAGTGTGATACCTTATTCCACATACGTAAGCATATTGTAGCTCATCCACATACTTTCAGGTATATAGGGTGGTGTTATAGTACGAAAAGTATAAAGGAATGCTCTCACTGTACGGTTTCACATTAGACAATGCTAACACAGATTGGGCCTCCACGTCTTTCAGGTATATATGCAAGGACTACATTAGGTTGCTATCCATCCATAGGTAACTGAGTCAACCACCTTGTATACTGTGATACACTGAAAACATCATTCGGGGAGATTTCCTGCACGTATGTTAAGTCCTTGGTTTACTGAGGCAGTATATTGCAGTTCACAATTACTTGGTAATCATTTTGCCTAGATTATCCCTCTTTTGTTTTGTTATGTTATTTTGATTAAATTAATTGACCGAAGATAAGATCCTCCACGTCACTCCTTAGTTGTTCTTAGGTTGAGACATATGGCAACAACTCCAGAGTCCACCGATCAAGGAATTCCTTTTGATGGAAATCCTAGTCCTTTTCCTCCTTTGGGAACTATTGGTGCTCCTTATATGACTACATTGTCCCTTCAGGGATTTACCATCGGCTTGCCAGTATGGTTGTTCTCAACCTCCTTGGTCCCGCAACTGAATATTCCTACAACTGGACAAAATCAACCTCCAGTTGATCCTAAAGTTGACCCTTTTCCTTCTTCGTTGGTTATTTCTTCCTCCCCTTCTTTCTCTTCGCTTGGTGAAAGTATTGACACTACTAACTAGGTGGCTAAGAAGAAGAAGAAAGGGAAGAAGAAGACGAAGAACCAAGCAACCATTGCTTCGAATGCAACTTCTAATGAGAAACCATCCGAGGACCTCACAAACTTCGATATCCTTGCAAACTTTGTACGAGAGTCCATCTTCTTTGAAATTGCGCTGATATTCCTCAGATCTTAGAAGAATGGTCTTCTCGTTCAAAACATCTTGTGTCATCAACTTCTGGAGATCATGTTGGTGACACACCATCAACTAGTGGTAGTAAAGTTCATGGAAAAAAGGGTAAAGTTAAGTTTCCCTGTAGGTTATGCGAAGGGAATCACCCCATTCACCTTTGTCCCTATCTGGATGAAGCCCAAAAAGTGTTGGATAACCATCCCGCTTCTCCGCATCGACTTCCATTTGGTTACAGGAGACGCTCCCTTAATCCTTCATCAGTTGATGAAGTGACTGACCCAAATCAATCGGTGTTCAAACCCACTCTCTCTGAATGTGAATCCCATGAGTCTATACCTAACCAATCACAGGGCGAGGAAACAGTTTACCCGATTTCACTTTCAGTTAATCGTACCTTTCCCGTAGAGAGTGAGTATGATACCACTAAGGTTCTTTTCATTTCTTCATATTCCAATGAGCTTGGAGGCAAACCTCCTGTTCCATCAAGATAGGAGGAAAATCCTCTCGTTCTCGTAACTCAAGGGGGTAATTCTCCCGTTCTTATGGTACCCCCTCCAAGTAGTCTGGCCACTTCCTTTGATTGCAATCGATTGGCAAGATGTCGTCTTCCTTCTTATGTGCCTTTCAAGATCATAGTAAAATTTTATAATATGATTGTATCTAACACTATTGTAGATGAAGGTGCATCTGTGAGTATCCTTTCCTCCACTGCTTGGCAGGCACTTGGTTCGCCACCACTTGTTCCTGTTACCCAGAATCTGTTGGCTTTTAATAGAGGAACCAGTCAACCATTAGGGATCCTTCCTCAGTTGCCTATTATTTTGGGAGGAAAAATTGTTTATCTCAATGTGATGGTAGTCCCAGGCCCTTTAGATTACAATTTACTTCTTGGGCGCGACTGTGTTTATGACATGGAAGCTATTGTTTCAACACTTTTTCGAGTGATGTGTTTCCTACATGAAGGCAGAAATATCACCGTTGACCAGCTTTCATTTCTCAGTCCAAATATGGTTTCCCGTCAACCATCTTCCCTAAATGGTCCTTTTGTCCCAATGGTATCTTCCCCAACACGGGTCAATTATGTGGCAACCCGTTCCATGCCTACATCAACTGACGATCAATTCCGTGATGTTGTGCGCTATGACCTCGGGGCATTGGAACCAGATCTCTCTAATGGATTCATTGCTACGTATCCCTCCTAGATCATTGTTCTCCCATCTGATGAGAACCTCTTGGAAGTCATGACCTCTTATGGGTCGTGATCAAGGAATATGAGGATAGTTCCTGGTCTTGTGTCAACCTCATTAAAAAATGAAACAAAGAATATGAGGATAGTTCTTGGTCTTGTGTCAACCTCGATAAAAATGAAACAAAGGGTATGAGCATAGTTCCTTGTCTCATGTCAAGTTTGTTAAAAAAATGAAACAAGGAATATGAGGATATTTCTTGGTCTTGTGTCAACCTCGTTAAAAAATGAAACAAAGGGAATGAACATATTTCCTTATCTTGTGTTAAGCTCGTTTAAAAAAATCAAACAAGGAATATGATGATAGTTCATGGTCTTGTGTCAACCTCGTTAAAAAATGAAACAAAGGGAATGAATATAGTTCCTTGTCTTGTGTCAAGCTCGTTAAAAAATGAAACAAGGAATCTAAGGAGAGTTCATTGTCTTATGTCAAGCTCATTAAAAAATGAAACAAGGTCTCCTGGAGCAAAGTTCCAATTCGAGTCTTTGATTAGATATCATAAAATCCCAGTCGAGTCTTTCACTTGATCTCGTATATGAACCTTCATTCCATCCACCTCATAGCCATGAGTAGTCTACTTAGGTGAATGTAATGAAGCTTGGGGGGCATGCACCTAGATCCGTGACATCATGCTGGGGGCATGTAAACCACTCTCAAGCATAGTTTTTTCATGGTTCAAGCTTGTGTAAAAATGAACCCAACTTGTGTAAACATGAAACTGAATCCAAGAATAGTTCCCTATGGTTAAAGCTTGTGTAAAAATAAACACATCCCCATTTTAACCCTTGTGATTGCCATTCTATCATCCTCTTTTGTTAGATGAGCCTTGGATTTTCTCCTTTAATCGTCACTATCTGGTTGGCTGATCATACGCTTTCACTTGGTTGTTTTAACCTTTTTGAGGAACAATTGCAATGAGTGGTCTTATTAGCCAGCCTCTTCACATAAATCAACATGTTTTGAGAAGTTCCAACATCAATGGAACTAGTTGCTATCCTAGACACCAATCGTTCCTCTAAGTCAAGTCCTCTTTAAGCTCTTTTCAGACTCTCAAAATATGAAAACATTACTGAGCGCTTGCCCTTTTCTGCTCATAAACGGATTGGAAACGACATCTACTCAATATAAGTTTAACCCTTTTCCGGACTGAGATAGATTACTTACGAAAAAGGAATATGTTGATCGAACATGGTCAATAGGTTTTCTCTTGTATTATTTTACACTTTTTCAGACTTGAGAGACAAATTTACGAAAAAGAACTTGTGGGGGCATGTAAACCAATCTCAAGCATAGTTTTTTCGTTTCAATCTTCTGTAAACATGAAACTGAATCCAAGCATAGTTCCCTATGGTTCAAGCTTGTGTAAAAATGAACCCATCTCCATTTTAACCCTCATGATTGCCATTCTATCAGCCTCTTTCGTCAGATGAGCCTTGGTTTTTCTCCTTCTATCATCACTATATGCTTGGCTGATCATGCGCTTTCACTTGGTTTTTTAACCCTTTTTGAGGAACAATTGCAATGAGTGGTCTTATTAGCCAACCTCTTCACATAAATCAACATGTTTTGAGAAGTTCCAACATCACCGAAACCAGTTGCTATCCTCGAAACCACTCGTCCCTCTAAGTCGAGTCCTCTTTAAGCTCTTTTCAGACTCTCGAAATATGAAAAGATTGTCGAGTGCTTGTCCTTTTAAGCTCGTAAACGGATTGGAAACGACATCTACTCAGTATAAGTTTAACCCTTTTCTGGATTGAGATAAATTACTTCCGAAAAAGGAATATGTTGATCGATCATGGTCAATAGGTTCTAAACATGAAAAGGACCGAGTTCTCATTTCCGTTAAACTCATTAAAACATCAAATAGCAACAAACTTGTCCATCATGACAAGACCGAGTTTCACCTTCGCTAGGCTCGTTACATCACATAGTGATGGATTCACCCGAAGGGTGGAATTATACTACAAGCATTTGTTATCCTCCTCAAGCTTGTTTAAAAAAATAAAGAGGTAATGGTCAACAATGTTTGGGGAAAATGGGAAAACGGATAAATCACTTTATGGTAGCAAGTCGCTCTTGAACATGACACTTTCACTTCATCTTTGTGACTATTTGGGTTAGGTTATCTACTTGATGGATAGCATACCTATGGTCTATCACACCATCCATCACTTTGGTTTTGGGTCAATGCTGCCAATTCATTCAGTGTCGCTGACATGTTTAAGATAAGTCACTCAGTAAACTTCATCCTTTGCAATACTCATAAACCTTCATTTTCATGACCACCATTCCTGAACCTTGTGTCGTCAGCCACATTTTGTCTTCAAAATCATTACACTCGTTTCGTGTCATTGATGGGGGATACATAAAGGCCCTCCTGCAATGAGTCGCTTCTTGTCGACATCAGCACATAATCCAAGAAGTGACTTAGAAACACCCTTCGAGTACCTTGAGGCTTGCATACATCAATGGCAGGTTTCTCGCTTCCGGCGACAGGTTGACATCACAGGCCTTCGACTGAAAGACTTTGTATGGTGTTCGACATCAAAACATCTATTCACGCCATGCAAAATGTACTGTAGTACCTTGAGAATCATTATCATTATCGGTTATCTCTCTCGTGTCTGTTAATGACTTACATCATTAGTTGGTAATTAGAGGGTGTCTTCCCATGTTTGACTTCAGATCACATTTTCACATGGTTAGACTTGTACTTGAGTGAATGATTGGATGAGATAGAAGACCCTGAATCTAGTTTCATCCATCCACTTTGCGATTTCAGGAGAGTACTAAATCATCTATACGATGGCTTTACACATATGGTCATCCTATCATGGGTCTATATCTATAGACAACCATCTGATTTATGTACATGTAATGAAAAGTTTATATGCTGAGTATGGGTATGCCTTCCCTCAACAATTCATGAAAAAAATTCAAAGATATCATGATATTATGTATTGTAATTGATGCAAGTCCCGATCTGCTTCAAATCCCCCTCATCACATCATAGAGCATATCACTAAACATTATCATTTTTGACTTCATTCTTTAGGGGATAGCTGTTACAGGTCTATTTGGGCACATTACTCCCAACAATCAGATCGGTACAATTAGGGCTCATCAAACCCTAATTCAGTTTTTACATGCCCTAGACAAGTCATCAAATTGAATGCTTCCATCCATGAAAGTTTCCTAGCTTGAAACCCTACTGAAATGCCTCCTTGGGACACTAGCGCAACCTTGGTCATGGATAACTGCGCTACAGAGTAGGTAGGCCCATTCATGCTTGCACTACAGTGCACTTAGGCCCACTTTGACCTGCGTTGGGCGAGAATGAGCGAAATTTACGTAGGATTCTGGGAATATTCCTTGATTCTAGATAATTCTAGAAGGATACCCAGTTCTTATCTCATCCTATGAGCTCAACTTTGGATAGGCTATGGATCAATTATCCCTCTATCTTCTCATTCCTTTCTCCATGGAAACTAACTCAAATTTTGGAAAACCATTCAATGGCCAATTTATGACATAACCACTTGCATTTCCCTATAAATTGAACACTCATCATAGTGATCAAGAGGTTGGAATTTGAAGATTGTAGAGAAATATTGTTGGTTTGAGATTTGAGTTCATGTCAAGTAATGTTATGTTGCTGGTTTGATGTGCTTTTGGTGTGACTAGGGTTTGGATTGAATCTGGATGAGTGACACGGGATCGAACTGCATTGGGTGTAACTCTTTTTTCTACATCAATAAAGTTGTTTGTTCCTTTTCCCATATTCTTGTTCATAACTATGATGCAAATATGTTTCAATGTTGTTTATTCCATTTATTTATAGTATAGAGATTGTATACTTTGATCATTTTTGTCTTCTATTTCTGTTGACAGGTACCGATTGAACGAATTCAGTTCGAGCGGGAGTGACGGGAGAAATTCAAAGGAGGTTAAAGGAAGTGAAAGATCACAAGTAAGTTCCTTCATCTCATCTATCTATTATAGGAAAAGGTTAAACCACTATCTTTATGTTGTTCTAAGTCCACTTAGGGAATATTTATTTATCCATAGGTACAAATTCCATATAATAGGAACCCAAACCCATGAACAAGTCAGTAGCCATTAAACAATTTCCATGTGGGCTGGGAGGTTAGCCACGTGGGTTCCTTGTGGCAGGGTTGACAATGTGCCACCCTTTGATTTGTTAGAAATTCAGAGGATCATAACTTTGATCCAAAGGTCAAATTAGGGTAAAATTTCAAATCTCCGAAAACATCTCGTCGAGAAGAACACATTGGTGACACTTATTTCCAGTTCTGAATTTTTTTTTTTTTTTATCCCATCTCTCTAACTATTATAAGGGAGATTGGATTAGCAAGTGAACACTTTTCACAGAGGTTAAGGGGGGGTGTTTACACAAGCAAGTGTAGTTCTTTGAAGGAGCAATATCTTATCTCTATTCTCGCTGAGTCTACATCATATTGTTATCTCTGTAGTACCTATCCTAGAGCCTATCCAAAGTTTAACACATAGTTTCAAGCTCAATGAAGAACTGATTCAAACTCTGTGGCACTTGTATAAATTTCATGGAAAATGTCTAAGATCACTAGTGGTTAGAAAATTCTTATGATATATTTATCTCAGATCCAAGATTTGTAGCAATAGATATGAACTATGTAACATAGATCAAGTTCCTTATTGGAAGATCCAAGCTTTTTAGTGACAAATCTAAATTATGTAACATAGATCGAGTTCCTTGTTGGAAAATCCAAGCTTTGTGGTGCCAGATCTAAACTATGTGACATAGATCGAGTTCCTTGTTGGTTGATCCAAGCTTTGTGGTCATAGATCTAAACTATGTGACATAGATTCAAGTTCCTTGGTGGCAGATCTGAACTTTGTAACATAGATCCAAGCATTGTGACAAATATGATCTTTGTGGTGACAAATCTGATCTTTGTGGTGAAAAATCTTATCTTTGTGGTGACAAATCTGATCCTTGTGTTGACAAATCTGATCTTTTTGGTGGCAAATGTGATCTTTGTGATGGAAAATATGATCTTTGTGGTGGGAGATCTGATCTCTGTGGTGGAAGATATGATCTCTGTGATGATAGGTCTAATCTATGTGGTGACAAGTATGATCTCTGTGGTAAATTTTGTTGGATTTATAACATTTTGAATTTGCACTTATGGTAACCTTCTTGAATTAATCTTGATGTATTTTGAAGGATTTCTTTAAGAAAGGAATTGGTTTTGTTTTCCCCTTGTGTGGTTTTTCCCTGTTCCTGGACCTAATCTCTGGTTTCTCTTATTGTGCATCATTATCTCTGCTTTCTCCTTACTATTGTTGTTTAATTTTTAGCATATAATCATTTATTGGTTGAAGAATAAATTTATAGAAGTATTGCTAACCTCACAAATAATTATTTGATGTTCAAAATATAAGAAAATTATTGCTTGTACTGCATTGTACTTGAATTTTTTGACATGGAATCAAAGCATGAGTAAGGGAATAATGTTGTTTATCACTTCTTACAAGAAACCTTTAAAAGAAGCTCTTGAAGGAAGAAGCTCTCGTTCATCATCATCTCTTACCAATGGCTAAGGCTAATGAAAGAATTGCTTCTTATTTCAAAGAAGGAAACAAGCTTAATGGTGTAGCAAAATTTAAGGCTTGGAAAAATAGGGTTGATTAGGTCTTAGAGGAGCATGAAGTTCTGCAATATGTTTGAGAAAAGTTTGCTCAACCTGAAGACGATGCTAAAAAGGCCAAACATTGAAATCTATAAGTCAAGGCTCGAAGAATTATCTTTGAGTCTCTCAAGGATCACTTGATTCCTTATGTGTATGAATATAAAACTTCCAAAGAAGTATACGATAAACTACCTACTAGTTAAATGATCTCCATTAGGAATCAACTTCGTGATCTAAGTCTAACATACTGAGAATCAATGACTTCCTTCTTTATGAAGATATCTCTTATAAGGGACGAGCTTCAAGGCATGGGAGAGATGATTTATGAATATGAACTAATGACTACTACAATCAATGGTCTACCAAAATAATGAGATTATTTTGTTGGTGGAATCTGTTCTAGAAAGTAGAGGCTTACATTTGATGATATATGGGTTGCTTTCATGGAAGAAGAAGCTAGAATCAAAGCCAAGGGAGACATTCAAGAAGTTGATTCGCAAGATTTTGCTGCATGATCTAAGAAGTTAAATGGGAAAAAAATAATCAGTTTTCAAGGGAAGAACTCAAACAGGAGGGAAACTCCTAAAGGTAACAAAGACATGTCCAAGGTTCAATGCTATGGTTGTCATCAATATGGTCACTACAAAAACAATTTTCCTAACAGATCAAATGACAAGAAAAGGAAGGGAGAGCATCAGGCTTCAACAATTGAAGAATTGAATCCCTCCAAGAAAGTCAAGAATGAAGAAAATCACGATTTCTACTATTGAACACATGTATTAAGTCACGAGGTTGAAGATACCAGGTTTAGCTTGTTTGATTTGACTTGTTTTTCATCTCTTAGGATGAAATTGATAGAGTAGCTTTTATTGCTAGTAAAATTATTGGCATTCATCATTTATCTCTTCAAGCTCTTATTTCACCAAGACATTTATCTTTGTGGTCTTTGACATAGTCATATTGTTACTATATTCTAAAATATATTATGAAAATATCTGCAATGAATGTGCCCTAGGAAAGATTATTGATAAATATTAGACCTTATTCTTTTTGAAGTATGGAAGAGATCTTGGTGATACATCAACTTATGTATTCCTAATTGATTGTTCGGACATTTGAATTCTTGATTTAAGTACTTTGCATAATAAATTTGTATTATTGATTTTATTGTATAATGAATATTGTGCTTGCGAAGGTCTAAGATTTAAACGACTGCATGTCTTGGAAAAGTCAATAGGGTTTTGGCTAATCAAGATTGAATACCTAGGTTGAATATCTAAGGCTTGTAATTTTAAAGAATTTAAACCCTAAATGAGTTAGAACACGAAAGTATTGAAGATGTTATGGTGCTTATAGGGTTTGTATGAATTTAGGGCAAATATGAAACCCTAACTAATAAATCCTAAGAATTAGGGTAAGGGCTTGGGGATTAAGCAGTAGGATAGATTTATCTTGCTTGAAATCCTAGCTACATGATGTTAATATAAGAATGAGCTAACATGTTGTGTACTTTCATTGATTTTATATTAAATCTCTTGTTTTGGTAATTGCATTTGATCTTCCTTGGCCTCCTAATCTGAATTGCAGGAACATCTTAAGATCTTCCATATTGAAAGAGAATGACAACAAGAATAATGGTGAGCAATGAGCATTAGTCTCAGAGGGGGCATGAAAAACCATTACATCTTTTAAGTCATGATGATGATTTATTTCTATGAGCCTTGCTAATATTTGACATTATGGACTGTATGCTCATGGATATTTACACGAAAAGACTTCATTGCTGAATTTGTGTGACCTATTGACTCGTTCATTTGATGAATATCTATCATGTCTCGGTAAAGCTAATTCCAACCTCCATATTAAGGTGGTGATGGATGAACCTATGAATCTGATTCCTTACGTGGATAACCTACTCCCCAATGAAAGAGGGAGTTGACTGTTGAACGTGATATGAAAAATCTTGGGTTAATACACTATTACCTGAAATTAGAAATCTTTGTTAAGGAAAGGATGATATCATGTTTCTGAATTCTTTGTTGTTCCATCATGTTGCAGGGATTCTCTGATTAATTCATAAGTACTAGTGATAGAAAAGGAACAATCACCAGTCAATCTATTTTTGGCTCTCTTATAATGAGTAGATATCAGTATTCTATGGCACCAAACTCTATTGATGCAGGGTGTATGGCATAATGTGTAGTGACTCATGAAGCAGTTTGACTTCAGAAATTTCTTGTTGATTTGTTCGGTCTAATTCTAGATACCACAATGATATTTTGTGAAGCTGTATAAGAATCCAGTGTATCATGGCAAGCCAAAGCATGATGTCACCTAGTATCACTACATTCATGACATGGTGTAGATAGGAGAGGTGAAGCTCCAATATATCTCCACTGATGTGCAGACAACTAATATTCTAGCGGAATCTCTCCCCGGAGGAATTTTGTATATTTTAAAGATAAGATGAAACTTGTAGAGAATGCCTCTCTGGCTAAGAGGGAGTAGTGATCTTCTTAGATCATGTTGTTCTTCCCATGTCATACTTACGTATATGTTGAGAAATCATAACGCATGTAGATTAGGGAAGGTTTCTCTTAACTTGATAATTACTTGTGAATGTTTGTTGGATTTTTATTAATTTAATGTTCACTTTTCATCAAGTAATTACCAAAAGTACAAAACATAAATATCACAAGAGACAAAGAACACAATGATGTAGACTCCAAACGAGGGAAAAACCGCACAAGGGGGAAAACTTAAGAAAATCCTCTTATTATAGAATTAGATCAAAGTGAGATATCCAAGACCCAAGACCAATACCAAAACTATTAGAGAGATCCACGTCAACCCTCCTTCAATGCATTTTCAACAAATCAAACTCAACAAAAGTCAACATTGTCAACTTTCTCAATTCTGGTCAAACCCTGAAATCTCGGCCCCTTGAAATTTTGGCCCTATAATAGTTCTGAAAAACCACATAAGATATTTGCACATGCAAACAAATTAGGGTAGAAAAACAAGATTTTTTCTCTCCTTTGACTGCACTCTCTTTCTCTTTTGACTCAGCTAATTTTCTTCTTCTTTGCATAAGAATCAAATTGGTTACCGAAATGCGCAACACAGTTGCCAATATATAGTTGTTCAACCATATGAAGAGACAAATCTTATGGGCTGGCCAACTTGTCCATCTAGAGTGCTGACTTGGTCTTTTGGTGACAAAATTGACTCTTTTGACTCAAAAAAAAATAAATTTATTTTCTTACCAAATAGTCCAAATAGGACTTTGACTCATGATTTTTTTTATTATTGATTCAATAAACCCTAAAAGAATGAAGAACATGCTTTGACTATAAAAATAATAATAATAATAATAATAATAATAATCACACACATACACACACACATATATTTTACATGAAATACATATTGATACAAGTATAATGATAGTTATGAAGATCAAACCTAGTTACATTTTTCAACACTATATAGGGTTCTAGACCCTTTGTCAATGTGACCTGTATAGGAAGAATGGTTTGATAGATTGATCAACATCGTGGAAATTAATTTTCCTTATGTCTTGCACTGTGACCTATATAGGGTTATTACCCTGTGTCTTTTATATTGACCTGTATAGGGAGAATGGTCCTGTGAGCATCTTTTTGTGCCATGTACTTTGACATGTATAGGGATTAACATCCTTGTGTCAAGTACACTGACTAGTATATAAAGATGGCCATCTTCCTCGGTCATGTATTTGACGTATATAGAGATTAACATCCATGTGTTAATACATTGAACTGGATAGGATGATGGACATTTTCATGTAATTGGCACTATGACCAGTAACCATTCTCCTGAGTCTTGTATTGTTACCTGGATAGGGCTATAGTCCCTGAGTTAAGTACAATGACATGTATAGGATAATGGGGTTAGAGGCTACTAGCTTGGATAGGAGCCTCCTAGCATCTGGCTCTAAAGAGCTTATTATTACCATGCATGGATAAGTCAATACACTAGTTCTGTAGCACTAGTTGATTGATTTATATGGTGTCGTGGCTATGAACTTTTGTGACACTAATTGATTGTTATATCTTGGGGAGACTATGCATGAAGAGTACCATGGAGATTTTGTACTGGGTAGTGATGATGGTAATCCTTTGTTGATGCTAACCTAATATTGACCCTTTCTCATAGAACCTTTCAAATTGAATTACATCTTAACTATGTCTATGAATACCTCCCTAGCTAAGAGGAGTGTTGAAAATGTAGCTATGGTCGGTCTTCATGAAACATCCATTTTCATTGTAATTTGAAAAATGAATTATTTCCTTCTAGCATTTTCTTCATGGTCAAACTAAATTTTGTAGGCCATATTTTATGTGGCATTGCAAGAAAGAAAGTTATATTTTAAAGAAGGAAAATTATATTTTGTAATTTATGAAGGCTCCACAATTTACCAAGGCTCTACAAGTGCAAGTTGACCCTTCTATAGAGTCAAGTTGGCTTGCTCTCATTAGCACCCATTTATATCACTTTGATGACTATATAAAGAGGCTACTCACTCTCCTTGCCATGCATTCACCTCTCAAGCATATCCATTCAACTCTGTAAAGTATGAAAAACAAGTCCAAGCAAGTGAAGGTATTTGAAGGAGCAATATATCATCTCTATTCTCATTAAGTCTACATCATATTGTTATCATTGTGGTACCTATCCAAACCCTGACATAGTTTCAAGTTAAATGAAGTATTGATTCAAACTTTGTGGTGCTTATATAAATTTTGTAGCAAATGTCTGAGATCATGAGTAGTTAGAAAAAGTATATGGTATATTTATCTCAGATTCAAGATCTGTAGTAACAAATATGAACTTTGTAACATAGGTCGAGTTCCTTATTGACAGATCCAAGCTTTTTGATGATAGATCTAAACTATGTGACATAGATCGAGTTCCTTGTTGTCATATCCAAGATTTATGGTGATATATCTAAACTATGTGACATAGATCAAGTTCCTTGTTGGCAAATCCAAGCTTTGTGGTGTCAGATATAAACTATGTGACATAGATCGAGTTCCTTATTAACAGATCCAAGATTTATGGTGACAAGTCTAACCTTTGTGACATAGATTGAAGTTCCTTGGTAGCAGATTTGAACTCTATAACATAGATTCGAGCACTGTGACTGATCCGAGCTTTGTGGTGGAAGATATGGTCTTTATGGTGGCAAATGTGATCTCTATGGTGGTAGATGTGATCTATGTGGTTGTATATCTAATCTATGTGATGACATATATGATCTTTGTGGTAAATTTTGTTGTATTTCTAACATTCAAACTTTTCACTTGTGGTAGCCTTCTTGAATGAGTCTTGTTGTATTTTTAAGGATATCTCTAGGAAATGAATTGGTTGGGTTTTCCCCTTATGGGGTTTTTCCTTGGTCCTAGACCTAATCCCTGGTGTCCCTTATTGTGCATTATGATCTCTACTTTCTCCTTACTATTGTTGTTTAATTTCTAAATTATAATCATTTATTGGTGGAAGAAAAAATCTATGGAAGTACTACTAACCTCACAAATAATTATTTGATGTTCAAACAATAAGAAAATTATTGCTTGTACTGAATTGTACTTGAATTTTCTAACAATTACATCCAAAGAAGAGAGATGTTCACACATGCCTAGGAATGAAGATGTGTTTACAACTTTTGAGAGAGCTAAGGTAAATTGTAATTTTCACTTTAATTATGAAAATGCAGATACAAAAAATGATTATGAACATGAAGAGATAATTAGAGAAATAGAAGCAAAACTATTTCTTAGAGATGAAATAAAACCTCAACTAGAACATTCTAATGTGCAAATATTTTAAGTAATAAATGGGGCTTTTGGAAGAATGGTTGGCAAGGGGTATATGTAGCAAGGAATATAAAGAGATTTTAGAGTTAGTTGAAGATGAGGAGCATATCAAAGTGACATAAAAAGGTGGCATAAATGAAGAGGAAATGTGACAAACCATGGACAACAACAACATAATTTTTCAGTGAATGAAAGAAAAACTCATGCAACAAAGTATTGTTGAGATGAAATATGAAATTAGAATGGAGAATTCTAAACAAGACAACAATCATTTTTTTGTAGAACTATAGTGGAGAAGACATATATATTTGTAATCATCTGGTTGAAGATGTATGATAAAGAAGAGTGGGATAAGAGTTATGATACTCTCATGCAAGATAAGATCTAGTCACAAATGGGTAGCATTTGAAGACAAAAGGATGAGTTGAATATCGAGATAAATGAGCTATGGAAATTTACGACGAAGAATCCCAAAAGAAGATACAATGAAAGGAAGCATAAAGTTAGTAATAACATTTAGTTGACAGTGGGAGATTTGGAAGGTATAATGTATGGAAAACTGCAGAACAATATGTGGGATCCAGGAGGATTGGTTCATAAGAGGCTTATGACCAGCAGGTCATAATTTTTTCTACCTTGGGAATTTGATGTAGGAGCATCCCAACTTCCAAGTCATTTTCAAAAAATCAAGCTTTTAGAACGCGAATCTTTGAATAAGGGGTTTGGACATTTGAGAAGGAATTATAATTCCTTGTTGTAAAAAATTTTAGTTTCTTTAATTATCATAGAAAGCATGAGAGATTTAAGGGTGATTCATGGAGTGATTCTAGACACAACTTGAGTGATTTTAGGAGTTATGAAATCTGATTTGTGGAGTGATTTATGGAGTGATTTTCGGATCTAGAAAATATGTGATGTTTCTAAACTCTATCTATTGTAATCATACAAGAAATAAAAAGAGAGTAAGTGTGAGTAAAAGAGATGATGGCCAAATGAATGTGAAATCAAGATTTAGAGAGGAACAAGAGTTTTGAGTATGTATGTATAATTGTTGAATGAATAGAAATTCTAGTCTATGTGAAATCTAGAATTTGTAGAGTTTCAGTATTTGCGTGAACCCTAAAACTGTTGATAGATCTATTTATTAAACTGCCATTTGGAGAATAAATATTGTGTAATGATTTATGCCAATTTAGATGAAGTGAACCAGGAAGAGAAATCTGTGCATATTGTAGATGGGTTGGAAGGTTTTGCGTGTGATTAAATCTTGTAAAACAAGTGTGTAAACTTGTTAATGATGAACACATTACTAAGAATAGATTGAGGGTTTCTATGTGAATGACAGTGTAGAATCACAAGAAGAACTATTAGTAAAATGATCTATGTGTGAGGATTTCTGGGTGAAATACATTCTTTTGTGAATTTCTACATCGTTGTGTAAATCAATTTGGGTGAAATGATTTGTTGCCAGATTTAATATCTGTCATTGGATTAGAGGATATCAATGATTTGGGTAAGTTAGTAATTAAATTATTGATGTGGATGAGCTATAATTCAAATCTCTTTAATATCATTGAATTTGATATAAGAAGGGCATAGATCCATTTCTACACCTGAGTTCATTATGAGTGTGAATGTCTTGAACTATTAAATAAATACAAGTGTTTCATTAAAGCATTGTTTATGTTATAGTTGCTCTTGAATAAGAAGGGAGGTTTGAATGTTAATTCATGAAAGATGGTGAGAGAAAATGAGCGCCCATGAATTATATCATATTTTCATATTGAGTGCATATGGTGAATGAGTAATGAAGTATGGTGAAGAAAGGTATTTTAGATTATATGAAGATTGTGTATTTCGATAAACAGAAGTCGACTACTTTTAGTTGACCATGTCTTGACCTTAGATCAAAGATTGCAAAACAAAGAATTTGAATTTTACAGGAAAGAGGATTTTCTTGCATTAGCAATTTAGAAGAGAAGTAGGAAGCAATGAGCCACTAAACACACAACTGCATAGGCAAAGAAACAATTAGTTGAAATCCAAGACAACAACAAATGTCTACCATAATAAAACAACTCTAGAATAGTAAGTATGCTGATATGATAAGTGCTCATATATGAAAATAATAGGAGTAAAACAGTAAGCATGTGAGATACATTATCTAATTTATAAAATAGTTCATAATCTAGCAATATACATCCCACAAAGTACGCACATACATGAATTGTTTATGAATAATTAGAAATGAGGACAATATGCATGCAAAAATACAACTCCAACAATGGCCTTTCAAGACTTCTTAATAGTAAAGCATGAATCTAGAAGTACAAGCTTCCCAAAGTTTGTCCACAAATCTATCAATAAAATAGAAAAATACAACTACAACAAGTTCCTAAAACGAGAACCAACATTTAAAGAATGGGAATGCCTTATACAGAGGGATTTACAATATTTATAAGCCCGAGTTTCAATCTGTCACTTGTGACTATTTAGTTTCTTGTCAAGCCAGTTACAACTCTTTAAGTTCCTAGAATTCAAAATAAAATAAAATGCTTTAATACACTTCGATACAGTCTGACAATTGTTAGATTCTGAATGAATCTTCAAGTGGGATCTTCAAAGTAATCTGAATATATGCCACCCAGACTTGAGAATAGGATGAGATCATTAGGATTTTGTTGGGCAACAAACTCCCCACAGTGACGTAATATTTTGTTGTACTTTAAGATATGAGTGCGACATCCTTCTTTAATGAGACTAGAAATGAATTCAATACGCTGTGTTGCTTTGTAAGGTCCACTAGATATTTTCTGATATTTTACTTGTTCAGTTTACTAGTAAACACACTAAAGGACAATCCTTTTACATTAAATGGCTCATTTAATTCCTTTTTCATTTCTTCATTTATTCTAGCCTTTGGTTAATTCCCATTTGAAGGAAATTCGTTAATATTGATGATCATTTTCCATGGGAGTAACGTTATTCATATTGAGCTACCGACTAAGCTATACCTTTTTCTATCTTCTCCTAAATCTTGAGAGCTCAGTTGATTTTTTTCTCGATTAAACCTCTCATGGAAATGGTCATACGTGAATGACTTACCTAACGCAGTTGAATCCCAAAATGATATCTAATATAATGCACTGCGTAGAACCCCATACTTAAATTCAAAAAGAGTCAAGGGATCTCTACTTGAATGGTTCATGAGGCACAATACTTGCTAAGGTTTTGCAAATGGGGTAGCAAGCTAAGTGGCTTGATTGTGGGGAAAAACTCCACAGTTAAGCGCGCTTGAGCCAGAGGAGTTCTGGGATGGGTGACCTCCTGGGAAGTCCTGGTTACCGGGTGCAAGCCCCGGAAGTGATGATTGATGCTATGTGATTCGTTCTCCACTTTTCACTAGTTTCAATCCCACTTCTTCACCCCTGTGAGCATCACCCGATGCAATGAGTGCTAAGTGAACTATTCAAAAATCATGAGAAATTAGTCAGGTACGACTACCTCTCATGGAAATGGTCATACGTGAATGACTTACCTAACGCAGTTGAATCCCAAAAATGATGTTTAATATAATGCACTGCGTAAACCCCCATACTTAAATTCAAAAAGAGTCAGGGGATCTCTACTTGAATGGTTCATGAGGCACAATACTTGCTAAGGTTTTGCAAATGGGGTAGCAAGCTAAGTTGGCTTGATTGTGGGGAAAACTCCAGACTTTGGGATGCTCGTTACCGGGTGCAAGCCCCGGAAGTGATGATTGATGCTATGTGATTCATCCTCCACATTTCACTAGTTTCAATCCCACTTCTTCACCCTGTGAGCATCACCCGATGCAATGAGTGCTAAGTGAACTATTCAAAAATCATGAGAATTAGTCAGTTACGACTACCTCTCATGGAAATGGTCATACGTGAATGACTTACCTAACGCAGTTGAATCCCAAAATGATATCTAATATAATGCACTGCGTAGACCCCCATACTTAAACTATTCTATTATATGCAAAACCAGATTACAATTACAAGCATGCTGTCTGAAAGATCTAGCTGCCTGAAAGAATGGCAGCCTGGAACATCCATTTGTAGCAGAAAAAGAGGGCGAACCTGTTCATTCCCTCACAGGGGCGATGGTAAACAGTAGAAACTCTCCCACGCATGGGAGGACAGAAAAATTGACACAGAATGGCCATCCAAACATTACTAGAATTGACCTTACACCGCAACGTTGGCATTTTGCCACAGTGACACATTGACACAAAATAATTTGACACGAAGACATGCTAGAGACATTTGGACACATGGACATAACCAAAAAGAAAGGAATAAATAGAATCCCTTCCGAGCAACATGACCTGAGACCTTGCAGCAGATTGAGAGCTCAGTTGATTGTTTTAAAGTCATAAAGGAATTTGTGTGCATTGAATCTAGGACATTCGGTTGGGGTAAGAGGCTATTATTTTCATCATTGTTCCAACTGAGTGATAACATTTAATATTCCTTATAATTAAGTGCCCCTATTTTTAGTGAACTCCCACAGAGGTAACAACTAAGTTGATGCCTTCTATAAAATATGCAATAAGATATATACACGTAAGACTAGTTCCTTTTATGATTCATGCATCTCTTAGACACATGCCTTATAATATTCTAATTTGATGCTCTCTTGCTACTTTGTCCTTGTTTCCTCCTTCAACAAACAGACCTATTGATTTAACAACTATTTGGGCATCTTTTATTTTTAGTTTCTCCAGGATATCTTTCACATTCCTATTGGTGGCCGAAGATAATGATGTACATGGTGATTCCATGGTGAGGGGATCATTTTTCATATCAGGCATTATAGGTCTCTTAGTCGTGATATACACAGGTAACAAGTATGGAGTGACATAGGTTTTCTTTGTGTGCTCCAAACTTAAACAAAAGTTATGTTCAAACGTTAACTTATTTAGATTCACCATGTTCTTCCTCTTCGTTGGTGTGATACTCTTATTTGTCACTAGAAGATGGCCTCCTATGATCTATGTGACTATTGGTGGTGTTGGATTAATTTCCATTGCAGTCGATTCTAGATGAGTTTTTGGGTTCTACTTGTTGAACTTGGAGATCTTCCTCCTTTTCCCTAACTTCTGCTCCATCTTATAGTTTATTTTGTTCTTCTTCCACCTTTTCCCTTTTCTCTTCCTCCTCTTCCCGCTTTCTATTTTCTTCCTCAACCTTTCTTATCTCTTCTTCCTTTCTTCTCCACTCCCTTTCTCTCTTCATTCCTTCTTCTCTTTGATAAACAAATCCTAAGTTGTTCTAGAAACCTCCTATGTTATTTGGGTACTTCCTCCTCCTGTTTCATTTTCTCTTCTTGTTCCCTATGGACTACTTCTTTTTATGTTTCCTACTTCTAAGCCAATGTTCATGTATACTCCTGAATCTTTTCTTCTTTTTAAGTGGTAAAGGTGTAACTAATTCTTGACTGAACGACTACAAATATGAAGGCAATATTTTGTTGGCCTTCCTCTACACAGGTCGTTGAATGATATTCACATATGATCTTGTAGGACCTACAATGATCCTTCATTGTGGACTTGGGATCATATCTATGAAACATCAGATCCCTAAATAGAAATGTGTCAGTACATTTGAATCTTCTTTGGTTTTCTTGATGTCATTTAACTAATATTCCCCTAAATGGAGTGGCATGTGTGGCCAACGATGCTTCTTATTTATTGAAAGTGCTCCACCTACCTTATGTACACCTAATAGGAATTTTCTTGTAGTGCCATATGATCAATTTGGAAAATGGGTAGTAGGTTTGGAGGCTTGGTTACCCAAAACAATTTGATGAAAGTCCCATCCTATTCAACAAACCAATCATAGACTATAGGAACTAATTATCTAGCCCTTTCTGACATATAGGGAGCAACTTCATTAAAGAGGGATTGGTATAAAGGGATAAAAAAATCATGGGAAATCTATGTGTAAACATATGTATAGTTATCCTCCCAAAGGATTTTGCAATAAATGTGCATAAATCCTTCATGAATGTTCCACCTTCATTTCATGATTGGGAATTCCATCTTGGCACAAATGATGCCTATAATATATGAAACCATATAGAACTAAGGTTGTTGGCATTGCTGAATATCTATTTTTTCTTGATTAATATTATCCCTGAGAGAGCCTACCAAGATACCTACCCAGCTAAATATCTTACCCTCAACCGCAATGGCTTACATAAGAAAGACCCAACCCTTGGGGATGGTTTGAAAGTTCCTTCCACTATATAGTCTGCATATTATGTCAACTACTAGCTGAAACAAAGTCTTTAACATGTTGACCAGATACTCTTGGTTTTCCATCTTCCTAAATGTCCCTTTACTAGTCCACCACTTCTTGAGTAGTTCCTTTGGAGAAATCTTGAAGCAAATTAGTCAATTTTAACCCAAGCATACTTCCACCTTGGGCATCTAATAATACATCTCAATGTTGGAAACGTGGAAGGAAGCAATGGGTTTTCCATCGTTATCTTTTGTCATGGATTCATGAAGATATGCATGTTGAATCAACCACTTCACTGTTTCTACATAGGGAAAGACAACTAAGTAGGAAGCCACCTTCGACAACAAGAATCTCTTGGCAATCTTTTACACTTTGAAGTTCAGATCATCTATAGGAGGATATTCTTTTTGAAAAAACATGTATACCTGCAACCATGTGTATGAGGTATACTTGTCAATATAGTAGGGAGTGTCTCAGAACTTAGGACGAGATGATTTATTGTGTTCTTCATCATCAAGGGATTCGACTATTAGAGCCTTACTAGCTTGCCTCATGGATGTGGACATGGCTCTACTACAAAAGAAAAAAGACGCCCATTATAGAGTTTATATTTATAAAAAAAATGCAAGTGACTAAGGTTTCTTGGTTTCAGGGTTGGTTGAGTTTGAGTAGAAAAAATACTTTTAATGGTGAGGAAAAACCAATCTTTCAGGCTCATTATATTTACTATAATGGCTGAGTTCTTTTCTCATGGAAAAGATCATTGTGAGGCTAAGGAGAAAATTAGGATTTCTGGGAAAAAGAGTTTTACTCAAGTATCCAACACATAAAATAAAATTTCGTTAAAAAGACAACAAATAATTGAGCTAGAAACGTGAAAATTGCTCCTCGAAGAGAAACCTGATGTGCTTTGAAGAAAAACCCTAGGCACCATGAGGAAAATCCATGGGTGAGATTTCTTGGGTTATGGATAAGCATGTCTTAGGTTTTGTTGCAACAGATAAGTGTTATTTTGGTCAAAAATAAGTTTTGGAGAGCTAAGGTGCAACCATTGGCCGGCCTAAAAAAAAAAATCAGAGATATTTTGCAAAAGGAGCCAAATAATACGTGGAATGTCTTTGGAATCATCTTCAAAGGGTTTGCTTTCCATGAAAAGTGTTCTCCCCTATTGATATGAGCTATAACAAGTGGCACAAGTGCACGCTTAGCTAGTGAAGGCATAGGTCGAAGAAAAAAAACATATCACAACCTCCAAGAACTATAAAAATCATTTGAAACTCCTTTAAAACTTATTTACTAGGTAAAAACAAACATGAGACAATATTTCATATAGTAAAATTAATTGTTGGGTAAAATTGCAATAAAAGACCATAAACAAAAAAAGAAGTAAATAAGCATTAAAACAAACTTACTTGGGGCTGAGTTGGTTGTAGCTAAAGCTAACATGGAAAACCAACATGAAAAACTCATTTAACTTCAAGTGATTTGACCTCCAAAGAAGAGAGATAAGATTGTGTGAGGAAAAGAGTGAGCTCTTAACTTCTTTTAAAGTATTTCACTGGTCGTTTTGCATCGATAACTTGAGTAATTTATTTATAAAGCTTAATCTTTTTTCCTTATAATATTTTATTTTAACTCAAGTAATTAAAAGCTCAAAATATAACTTTAAAGCAAGATAAAACTTTTAAAAGTCACCAAAAACTTCAATTTAAGGCCAACTCAAGTTCTATAACACTTACTTGAGGGTTAGTTGGGCACTATAGTTCTCTCTTGATGTTTAGCAAAGTGTTATGCCAAAGGAGGAGGCTAAAAATTGAGTTAAGAGAGAAAATTTTATGATGCAATGTTGGCTAAGGGTCTCTAGACTGCTATAGCAGTGGACAAAGCCACAATAGAGCACTATGGAGGTTTGAAGAGAGAGAAAAGGCATCTTAAAGTGCCAAAGGAGTGTATCACTGAACAAGAGGTCATTAGTGTGTTATGGAAACTTGACCAAAACAAAAGGGGGAGAAGGAGGCACAAAACAAGGTCAATCTTAGGGCTTATAGTGTTAGAAAAGGGCTTTGGGGGGTGCCATAACATAAGTTTAAGGTCCAGAAGGGCACTACAGTGAGTGGGAAGGTGCAATAACCAAGTTTGAATCTCAAAGGTCAGGGTGTAGCATTGAGATAAATGTCAAGGGGGAACTATAGCACACGATAGAGGCCCAAGGGAGCACTACACAAGGTTAGAGAGGCTAAATTTTGCAAGGAAAAATCTTTACAAAGGGCTAACTTTGTAGGCTAGAGCATGAAAGGTTACCTGATGCTCTTCTACTAGCCAAACAAGTTGAATTAGGCTCACAATTATTTCTCCAATGTCTCAAGTTAGGAGGGTTGATCAAGGTTCACATAAGCTTGAAAGGCTTGAGAAGATGGTCTTTGCATTATCTTGAAAAAGTGAGCCTCTCAATTCCCCACAGGCACAATGCACAAGGAGGAATTAAGGAGGGTTGCAACATCTACAACAATTGGTGAGACATTGGCAGGACCCCCAAATCTCTGGGTATTTTCCAAGAATATGTTCCAAATCACATATGATTAATGTGCCTTTAAGACTTATTTTTCCTTCCAAGAGGTTCCCACTACTCAAACTATGGATTAATGAGTTGCATTACTTCACCTTTACTGATTTAGGCTACATCATGTGGGAAGATCATAGGGGTATATGTTTTACCAAGAGCCTGCCTCTTCACTTAGAATTTGGTGCAATGAACAATGATAATATAAGATATTGAATGTTCAAGCATTAAAGATTAGTTTTTGGCATGACCTCCACTACTAGCAAGTGCCCATCACCACAAAAAATTTACCTTGGAATCACAAACATTGATTTGCTTCCAGTCAGCATCCATAGCCCCAACGAAGTTCCTTGCGTGTCCCAGCTGTTTAGGAAACCATTACCTTTTATTCATTGATTTTTTTATTAGCTATACTTTCCTTTATTGGGCTTAATTGGCCACAAGGTGGATGAGTGGATCCTAAATGGTAGTTAGGGTGATTCCTTGTGGAATTTTAAAGAATGCTTATTGTAGGTATGTCTCCTTGGCACCACTACTTGAGCTTGAACATTCAAATTAGAGTGGAACTTAGTTAAGATTTCATAGTATACTAAATACTTCTGAGTCAGATCAAGTTTTGGATCCATGTCCACTCAACATTCTCACTATCCACAAAGTGTGGCCCACTTGGTAGTGATCTTATCGTCAGAGGTAGAATTGAGATCATGACATCATAGTAGGGATCTCAGGGATCACACATTGGTTGAAGGTCTACTTGTCTTGTGCCTGTATGAAGTAGACCAGTCACAATATCACCTGTCAAGTCACTATATGGAGCTCATTAGTAGAATAGAGTTGTTTATGTACAATGGAAAAGGTATTAGGTTAATCGAAAGAATAAAAGGCAAAGACGAAAAGTAAAATAGAAGTTAGAAAGCAATATTAGTTGTGTACTAATAATGACAACTGTAGTTGTCATGTAGAATGAGTTTTTAGAAAATGATTCTACACTAGGAGAAGTTTAATCATTACTGGCCTTTCCCTCACAGGTCTACGCCCCAAACTAAACGTGACACATTTGAATTTGAAAACTCTTTGTGCATCCATTATATTTTTGAGTTTTTTATGAACTAGTGGGTCCAATACAGGATGCATGTAACAACCCTGGGTTAAAAATTCATGTAATAAAGTTAATAAAGGAAAAATAAGACCAAGGTCATGGGACATGTATTCCAAGCTGAATGTTGGGCAAAATATCCTAGTGGGCACCACTTGTTGTGTTTATGGCTAAGGGAAATTGGCAAAGGAAATGGCAAAGTCTTTGAAAAGGCAAAGAGGCATTAATTAACATTTTATTTATGAAAGTAAAAGAAATTAGGAGAAAAAGGAGGTGAAAGGTCACAGGTTGCATGTGAGGAGGAATTGAAGGAATATATAAGAAAAATGAAGAAATTAGAGGCATCAATAATTAAAAAACATTAGAGTATTAGTTGGTAGCCTTTTGTCAATTCAGTTTTGGAAATAGTCTTAGAGAGGAGAAGAGCACTAAGAGGAGAAGGAAAGCATGCAAGCAAAGGAAGGACAAGGAAAGGAAAGGAAGGACAAGGAAAGAAATGGAAGGCAAGGATCAAGCAAGGAAATTTTGGATCAAGCAACTTTAACAGGAATACTTGTAGGTAACAGGTTGCATGTATGATTTCCTAGCTGCTTTTGACATGCATGGTATGTGCATGTTTGTATTTGGTTCTTTTGTTGTCATTAGCATGAATTTTGTTGGGTTTTGATAATGGATTTTAGCCTTGCCTTGCCATTTCTAGATAGTCATGGTGTGATGGGACTTTTATCGGTTTGAGATTTGGATTGTCGGAAGGTTTTGGATCCGGGTGAGGTGGTCTTAGGAAAATTCCCAAAGGCCTAGGAATCCCTTAACGGGAAATGGTGGGATACATGGTAAAACCTGAGGGTGGAGACGGGAAAATTCCTCAAGGTATTGGAGAAGAAATTCTAAGGCATCCAAGCTCGGTTTAGTTTTGTGATCTCGACACCGGTTTAGGTGAGATCACAATATGGTGAGGTTGGAGGTGGTTTAACCTCTAGATTCCCTTGGTTGTTTATGTATTGGTTTATCCTATGAGATCCCACATTCATGCTTGGAATATGGCACTGGGGTGATCGGTTGAAAGAAAGATTTGGTTCTGCCAATCTATGGTCGGGTGGTACATGGAAGTCCCAAACTTGGTTGGATTTTGCCTATATTTAATAAGAGCTAATTTTCTCTTGCTTTTGATGAGTAAGGCTACTTGTTATTACGTGGCTCTAATGGATGTTCTCTCATTGTTATTTATCTCGTTATATGTTGTTTATAAGCATGGTTATTTGAAAGTTCTTGGTCATGGCTCTTTCCATGTTTTTACTTGTAACTGAATGAATAATGAATGAAAGACCTAATTGATGTTATGAAAGCTAATGTGAGAAGGTAACGATCCTTCTTATTAAACCTCAGACAAGTTTTCAGCTCCTTATGTTCAGATTGTTGAAAAAATGTGCAACAAGAAATGTTAAATTTAGAATGTGCTAAAAATAGACCCGCTAAAAATAGAATGTCTAAAAATAGCAGTTTGGCCAGTGAGGTCATTGGCCACATTGGGTGAGAGGTGAAACTGCTAAAAATAGAAAGTTCTAAAAATAACATTTCTGGGTCCCTTCTATTTATAGCAGTCCCTAGTCTATCTATAGGAAGTAAAATTAATTTTGGTCTTAACAACAGTTGGAAATATTAATTAATTAATTCAGTTGAGTTAATTAGTTAAGGAAATTTGAAAAGTCTTTGTGAGCATGCACATGTGTTGTCCCATTGATTGAGGAATTTATCCTTAATTTCCTCCACTGATTGAGGGAATAAGTATGAGTTCTATAATGAGAGAATCAATTGGCTTAGTTCTAAATAGTCAAGTCCAGTTAGATTATTTTAACAAGTTGTTAAAATAATAAAATATAGTTTGTTCATGCTTGCATGCATGTGACAACTATTATTTTAGATAACTAAGGATTCATTCATCGATAACTGTTGCGTGTTAGCTCTGTCAGAGACCTAGTTGAGATCAGATGTGGGACAATTTACTATCAGATGCTTGGATATTTCTAGTAAGTATTCCTTGCATGAAGAAGTATCTATTATAGGATTGGAGGACTTATGGCCTATATATTGAGGCCTAGTTAGTCCATGATTTTTATCTTCTGATTGAAGATCATTAGAGTACAAAGAGAGCAGGATAGCTATTGAGCTGATTCTTTTTGTATGTTGAAGAGGATTTCCACTTGATTGATAATACATGGTTGGGGTTTTATGCTGGTGCTTTCCCCGGGATATATCTTGTGTTAGGTGTGATTATTTCTCTTGATCAGTTATGCATGTTTCTACTTGATGTTGCTCATGAATTCAATTAAGCTTCCGCTAAATTGTTTGTAGAAGTAAATCAAGTGTTTTGCTTTAGTACACTGCATTACCAGGTGATCTACAGGTGGGAAATTTCTACATGGTATCAGAGCTAGCTGATTTGTAGAAAAAGTTCTACATGGTATCAGAGCTAGCTGATTTGTAGGAAAAATTCTACAAAATTCTACATGGTATAAGAGCACAGGTGATCAAGCAAGAACAATACACTGAGAGGAGATTTCAAAGTTTTGAGTTTTGGACCGAGAGTTTGTAGAGCAGATCTGAAATTTTCTATACAAAATTTTTAGAAATAAATAGCATATTTGGATTCCTTGCGGAAAAATACCCAAAAAAAAAAAAAAAATGGGCTGAATGAGAGTTCGGATGAGGGAGATATCGCTGATTTAAAATCAATTCTTTTTCTAGAAAATTTCGTGACGGCAGGAAAGTGGAATTAAATTACTTTGCTAGCCAAGAACCTGTATGCAATATGCATGCAAAGCCTTGAGGAGCAAAGCAAAGGTTAGAGACTGGGTGGTTGAGAGGGAGGGTATATTACCTCTCAACATGCACAACCAGAAGAAGTCTCAAACGATTGTGGGGGAGCCACGATTGGTGCAACAACTTCAGGAGGTTGTGGATCAGCTACAACAAGGGAAGCTGAGTGGAGATCGAATAGAGACATCTACTCATGCAGAGAACTCTAGTAGGGGGAAACTTCGAGCTAGGTGGGCTAAGGGATCACATGCAGCCATACCTCCAGGTAGGAGGTGGGGCAATATAGAGTGATCGTCCCAAGGAGGAGGGGCAGGATCCTTGAGGTACCCAACCTCTTGGATGAGACCTTGCTACAGGAGCTCCGATGTGGAGTAGCAGGAATTGAATGATTGGGTAGAGACAAATGCGGATGGAGTGGCAGAGAGAGCGACAGTGTAGGGAATCCCAAGACATCGCATAGCTAGCAGGCTGCAGTAATGCGAGAGGCACAAGTGTTTTGCAAAGTGCTAGGTGGCACAGAGAGGTGTGCAATGGTGCGAGATGCATGGAGATGTTGCAGTAGCGTAGATGTCAGAGAGGGAGCACTTACCAGTAGCAGGTAGAGCTTCAACATCAGAGTATGTTCCTAGCCCAACAAAGTGGTCAGTTGGGAGTATTTTTTTTCCAAGTGTTGTTGGAGCAAGTGGACTGGGTAGATGTGTTGCATGCAGAACATTCCAGAGTTACAAGATTGGGTTTGAGAGAAAGCCTTTCTTGTTGAGAGGGAGTGTTGAAAAATGTGCAACAAGAAATGCTAAATTTAGAATGTGCTAAAAATAAACCTGCTAAAAACAACATGTCTAAAAATAACAGTTTGGCCAGCGAGGTCATTGGCCACATTGGGTGAGAGGTGAAACTGGTAAAAATAGAAAGTTCTAAAAATAGTATTTCTGGGTCCCTTCCTATTTATAACAGTCCCTAGTCTATCTATAGGAAGTAAACTTAATTTTGGTCTTAACAGCAGTTGGAAATATTAATTAATTAATTCAATTGAGTTAATTAGTTAAGGAAATTCAAAAAGTCTTTGTGAGCATGCACATGAGTTGTCCCACTGATTGAGGAATTTATCCTTAATTTCCTCCACTGATTGAAGGAACAAGTATGAGTTCTATAATGAGAGAATCAATTGACTTAGTTCTAACTAGTCAAGTCCAGTTAGATTATTTTAACAAGTTGTTAAAATAATAAAATATATTTTGTTAATGCTTGCGTGCATGTGACAACTATTATTTTAGATAACTGAGGATTCACTCATGGATAACTGTTGCATGTCAGTTCTATCAGAGACCCAGTTGATATTAGATGTCAGACAATGTACTATCAGAGGCTTGGATATTTCTACTAAGTATTCCTTGCATGGAGAAGGATCTATTATAGGAGATTAGAGGACTTGTGGCCTATATATTGAGGCCTAGGTAGTCCATGATTTTTATCTTCTAATTGAAGATCATCAGAGTACAGAGAGAGCATGATAGCTATTGAGTTGATTCTTTTTGTATGTTGAAGACGATTTCCACTTGATTGATAATACATGGTTGGCGTTTTATGCTGGTGCTTTCCCCTGGATATATCTTGTGTTATGTGTGATTATTTCTGTTGATTAGTTATGCATGTTTCTACTTGATGTTGCTCATAAATTCGATTAAGCTTCCGCTAAATTGTTTGTAGAAGTAGATCAAGTGTTTTGCTTTAGTACATTGCATTACCAGGTGATCTACAGGTGGGAAATTTCTACATGGTATTAGGGTTAGCTGATTTGTAGAAAAAGTTCTACATGGTATCAGAGCTAGCTGATTTGTAGGAAAAATTCTACAAAATTCTACACAGACTTGCATTCATGACCTGTAGGTTGCATGTTTACCAAGTGTTTGATGGAATGTTAGTCCTGGTTGGGGAAGGTCAGGTCAAGTCCTTGTTTCAATTTTGATTACAAGCATTGTTTCTATTTCATCTATCATCTCTAGAAGTTTCATTGAGTTTTGGGTAGAGGCCTGAGTCCTGGCCTTGAAAAAGTGGCTCAGAATTCGGGGTCGTTGGCATAGAATTGAGCAGAAAAGTCCATAGTTGCATGGAGGTAGGCTTATTAGTGCGTCTGTAGGGCCATATTCGCTGACATGCCTTGGCAAGGGAGTGACTGGGGCTTTAGGTCAGTGAAAAAGAGAGTCATCTCAGGGGTTGGACACCTAGAGGGGTTGGGTTGCTCCTGGAGGTCCTGTAACACCCGAGAGAAGTCAGTAAGGTCTTATGTGGTCGACTCCATTTTCCTAAGGTCATTTAAAAGGTTGAGTCTTATCATAGTGACCCTCGGCTCATGTTTACATCGGGAAAACCAGTGAAAGTGGTAAATGTGGGAGGAGGCATTATGGGGTGGTATCAGAGCGGGTTGCCCCCTCCCTGGGTAAATTCTGATGTTTTCAAGGCTATGGTTGTCGTGCATGGGGTCATGGTATATAATTGGCATGGTCATGTATGATGTTGTTATGTTGTTATGATGCTGATGTATTGATATGATTATCTGGATATTCTTATGATTAAACATGTACATGCTAATGTGGACAAATCTTGTAGATGAGATAAGCCTCCCTTGAACATGACTAAGGTATGGATTTGATTTTGGTATCTATTTTGCTTATTTGACATGGTACACTTACAAGAAGAAGAGAATCAAAGATGATGAGCAAAGTGGTAGACTACAGTTCCTGTGACTATCCCTATAGATCAGTCGGGTAGCAAGGAGAAGAGTATTCTCCTGGTCTAGCAGATACATTGAGGAGCTTGAGGGCATAGATAATAAGTTGCAAAGTAGACAATGACAGGTTGGTTGAGGCTGAGGAAAGAATTGTGAGGGCTCATGAGAAGCAGGTAGAGGTAATGCACGATTCTTCAAAGCTTGTTAGAGTTGGAGAAATAGGGACATATGAGAATAAGTCAAGAGCAGGAACAAAAAACTAATGGAACCTATGGTAGCAGGTATCGGTCTTGATACAGGTTGGATAGAGGGGATACAGTTAGAGGTGGAAGATCACTTGATGCACTTGACAGGAGGACTGGTATGTATGGGCATTATTCTAGTTCCTCATCCAGGAGACATCATCACAATCATCGCCATCATCATCCTTATAGGAGGGGTAAATACTTACCTGAGGATTTCAAGAAAGTCAAGATGCATACATTTGATGGATATATGAAGAAGGCAGAAGATGGAGAGGCATGGTTTTTTTGGATGAAGAAATTTTCCAGATTGCACAACTATTCAGAGAACATGAAAGCCAAGATATCCATCTTCAGTCTCAAAGGGAAAGAATATACTTGGTGGGAAGATGTGAAGAATGTCAAGGGCATTCAGGAAGACGAGTTGATTTGGGATGAGTTTGAGAGACTCTTCAAGAAGAAGTGTTTATCAAAGAGGTAATATGATGACAGAGCTAAGGAGTTTTATGAGCTACAGATGGGTTCTATGACAGATGATGATTACGCTAGTAGGTTCCTGGAGCTGTTGAGGTATGTTCCTTATCTCAAGGATGAGAAGGCTAAGATCCAAAGATTCATCAGTGGGTTGCCAACAAAATATAGAGACTGGATTGAGTTTGATGAGCCTAGATCATTGGAGGAAGCCATTAGGAAGCTAAAGCATTGTTATGAGCAGTCAAAGCACAAAGTTGAGCCTAAACATGATTTGAAAGGAGATGAAAAATTTAAATGGAGGTGGCGATCGAAGCGGGGAAGACTTCAGAATGTAGGTGAGAAAGAAAATATGGTTCCTTACAAGAATTTCAACACAATTGAGAAGGGACATGTGTCACGGCCTAGAGAGAAGCACACTAGAGGTGAATGTAGAGGACTGTTGCAGTGCTGGATATGTGGCAAATATCATCGTAAGAAGGATTTTCCATTGTACCAGGGAGGTAGGACTCAGATGTATAGTGCTAATGAGGCACAAATAGTTGGGGATGTTGGTCATAGTATTCCTCGGATTTATGCAACTATGGACAACAGGCAGGCGGATCACCAAGCATCTATTTTTGATTTGGACAGTAAGATTTGTGAGCAAGTTATTTTTATTTTGATTGATCCTGGATCTAATTATAGTTATGTTAATTCTGGCTTCATGGATAAGTGTGGCTTGAGAAAAGAAGTGCATGTAGAGTCTTGGTTGGTGCAGTTGGCTATAGGTACTAAGAAGAGAGTTCATCATTGGGTAAGGTCTTGTGCATTGGAGTTGAATGGTACGCCTACCGCAACACATTTGAATGTACTGCCATTGGGATCATATAGTATGATTTTGGGTATGGATTGGCTGTATCTTCATGGGACCAAAGTAGATTTTTATGACAAGGCTATTGAGTGCCTAGATGATAACGGGTAAAAGAGAATTTTGCAAGGAAAGAAGAAGTCTACATCAGTGAGGATGGTCATCGCTATGTAGGATAAGGACGGTTGCAGGAAAGGATGTGTGATGTTTGTAGTCAATATTTATAGTGACAAGGGTAAGGATGTGGAGGACACAAAAATATTCAAGAGATGCCATGTACTACATCAATTTCAGGATGTGTTTCCAACAAATATTTCAGAGATGCCTCCCCACAAGGAAGTGGATTTTTCTATTGAGTTGGTACTAGGGGCATTGCCAACATCAAAGGCACCTTTCAGGATAAGCACACTAAAGTTAGTAGAATTGAAGTTGTAGCTGAAGGAAATGCTTGATAAGGGATACATTGAGCCAAATGTATCGTCTTGGGGGTGCACCAGTATTGTTTGTGAAGAAGAAGCATGGTACTCTCAGGTTGTGCATTGATTACAGACAACTGAACAAGTTGATGATCAAGAACAGGTACCCATTGTCGAGGATTGATGACTTGTTTGATCAGTTGAAGGTAGCAATAGTGTTCTCAAAGATTGCCTTGAGATTAGGATACCATTAGGTACACATCAAAGAAAAATGACGTCTACAAGACTGTATTCAGAACCAGGTATGGGCATTATGAGTTTGTTGTAGTTCCATTAGGTTTGACTAATGCTCTAGCTACTTTTATGTGCTTGATGAATAGTGTGTTGCGTCCTTATATGGACAAGTTTGTTATTGTATTAATTGATGACATCCTGATATATTGTAAGAATGAGGAAGAGTTATAGTAGCAATGTTGAGGTTGTTAAGAGACAATCAGTTGTATGCCAAGCTTATCAAGTGCAGTTTCTTTCAAACAAAGGTGCACTACTTGGGACATGTTGTTTCCAAGGAAGACATAGTAGTAGATCTATAAAAGATAAGAGCCATCATGGAATGGGAAACTCCTAGAAATGTGGATGAAATCAAATCATTCATGGGGTTAGAAGGTTACTATATGAGGTTCATTAGGAACTTTTCATGCATTGTCTATCCTATTGCATCATTATAGATGAAAGGTAAGAAGTTTGAATGGACAAAGGAGTGTGAAGCCAATTTTGAACAGTTAAAGCAGTTGTTGACAAATGCTCCAATGTTAAATATTACAGATCCAGATAAAGAGTTCGTGTTGTGTACATATGCTTGCAAGAGAGGACTTGGTGGAATCTCAATGCAAAAGGGATAGGTGGTATGCTATGAGTCCAGGAAACTATATGAGCATGAGAAGAACTACATGAGTCATGATCTTGAGTTGGCATCTATTATTCATGCCTTGAATATGTGGAGACATTATCTTCTTGGAATGAGGTTTGTGTTGATGAGCGATCACAATGGATTGAGATGCCTATTTAACCAATCGAATTTGAATGCCATGCAAGCTAAATGAATGGCCACCCTCAGTGAGTTTGACTTTGAGATAAGATACATCAAGGATAAGGAGAATAGGGTTGCAGATTATCTCAATAAGAGAGTGTAGATGAACCATGTGTTGAAAATGGCAACAATAAATGCTAAAAATAGCATTGTTATAAATAGCAGTTTGGGTACCAGTGTTAGACATAGCAATAAGGAATGAAAAATGGAAGTGCTAAAAATAACATTGCTATAAATAGTATTTTGGGATAGATTCCAATTTTAGTTAGTCCCTGAACTAAAATTGAGCGGTAAATTCGAATTTGATCTTTGCAGTTGTTTGTAAAATAATTAATTAATTCATGTTGAGTTAATTAGTTGTAGGAAATAAAACATGAAGTCTATGTGAAGACATGCAACAATTTCTCCATTAATTGAGGAATTTATCCCTTAGTTAAAGAGATAAGGATGAGTTGTAATTAGTTAGTTCAGTTAACTGAGTTAAGTCTAGTTAGATTAGTTCCAACATTTTGTGGAATTAATTGTGAGTTCAATTAGTTAATGCTTGCATGCATGTAACTACTGCTCTCTAGATCACTGAATATTCTATCATAATAAATCATGCATGTCAGTTCAGTTAGAGACCCAATTGAGATCAGAGGAAGGGACAATGTACTATCAGTTAGAGGATTTTTCCTATATAGGAAACTCATCCATGCAGAAGGACTTATCTCCTTCAGGATTGCACAATTAGAGCAGAAGTTAGTGAGTGTGTGAAGAGGCCAATTCACACAGGTGGCAGCACTGGACCCCGAGGAAAACTGCACAAGGAAATAGGAGGCTTGGAGGGTAGAGGAGAAGGTTTGTGAGAAGTCTTTGACTATCTACGAGCAGCAGTTGGATTGCAGAGAGATTAGGATAGGTTGTGAGTTGATTCTTTTTGTAATATGAACATATTTCCACTTGTATGATAATACAGAGATTGGGGTTTTAGGCTGAGGCTTTCCCTAGGTTATTCTTCTGTGTTCATGTGTGATTGATTTCTCATTCTTAGTTATATGTGTTCTATTTGATCTTGCTCATATTTGATTAAGCTTCCGCAAGTTTTTTGTATAAGTAGATCTTGTATTTTGCTTTAGTATATTGCATAATTTGTTGATCTACAATGTGAATTTCTACACCATGTTGAAATGGTGAACTCTTATGGGACAGATTTACAAGATCAGATCTTATAGGCTGGACAACAAGATGACAAATACATGGAGCTTATGCATAGGTTACAACAAGGTATATGTGATTAGGATGTGGACTATCATCTCATGACAAATGGCTTGGTGATATTCATGGATAGGATCTATGTGTCAGATGACAATGAAATCAAGAAGCTTATCTTGAGGGAGTTTCATGTAAAGCCATATTCAGGTCAAATTGGATATCAGAAGTCGTTGACAACAATGAAGAATTTCTACTACTGGACGAATCTGAAGAAGGAAATGGCAGAGTTCATGGCTAGATGTTTGGACTGTCAACAGGTGAAATCGGAGTGTAAGCATCCAAGTGGATTGCTTTAGCCTATTCTGATTCCAGAATGGAAATGCGAGGTCATTTCCATGGACTGCATTATAGCTCTTCTGAGGACATCGAGGTAGCATGATTCTATCATGGTTGTGGTAGATAGGTTGAGCAAGGTAGCTCACTTCATTCCAATGAAGACTACTTATTAAATTAGTGAGGTGGCATAGGTATTCAACAGGGAGATCATGAGATTGCATGGTGTTTCGAAGAAGATTGTGTCAGACATGGATGCCAAGTTTACTTCCAAGTCTTGGAAGGAGGAGACAGATGGCCAGACAAAGAGAGGAAATATGATACTATAGGATATGTTGAGGATGTATGTGATGCATCAACAGAGGATATGGGAGGAGTACCTTCCATTGGTTGAGTTTCCTTACAACAACAATTATTAGGATTCACTCGGGATGAGTCCGTTTGAGGCATTGTATGGGCGGAGTTGTAATACTCCCATCAGTTGGAGTGATCTAATGAACAGGGTACTTATTGGACCAGACATGTTGGCAAACACGGAACAGGAAATGCAAGTTATAAAGAAGAATCTAAAGGAAACATAGGATTAAAAAAAGAGTTATGCAGACCAACAAAAGTAATTTAAGGAGTTTCAGGTTGGGGAACATGTGTATTTGAGCATCAAGCCCAAGAATATCTCCTTGAGAATTAAATCACGTGCCAAGTTGGAACCATAATATTTCGGGCCTTTTGAGACCCTTGAGAGGATTGGACCAGTGGCCTATAGACTTGCACTGCCTTCGACAATGAAATTCCATGATGTTTTCCATGTTTCATTGCTTAAAATATATCTATGGATGTTGATCATGTTATTGATTGGTCTATATTGTAGGTGGAACCAAAAGGAGAATTCTAGCTGGAACTTCAGTGCATATTGCAGGGGAAAAAAACCATGCTCTGGAACAGAGCAATTGAGCAAGTTAAGGTGTAGTGGAAGCACTTTGGGCTTGATGAAGCTACATGGGAGATTTGTGATCAGATGTAAACTATGTATCCTTCATTGTTTTCCGGTTGAAGCAAACCAATTTTGGTATATGTACATATTCATGTATGGTTGTTATTGTAAATATTGCAATGAGCCGTGTTATAAAGCTGCAGTAAGCAGTATGGTTGTCATGTTTTCATGTTTGTCATGATGGTTTTGCTTTGAGCAGGTTGTTCATTGTAAATACTGCAACAAGATGGGTTATAAATCTCCATGGGTAGTATGTTTTTATTTTCAAATGTTTTGCTGGTTGTAGGTGTCATAGAACATCGAGGACAATGTTTTCCTAAGGGGAGGGGTATGTAACAACCCCGGGTTAGAATTTCACATAATAAAGTTAATAAAGGCAAAATAAGACCAAGGTCATGGACACGTATTCCAAGCTGAATGTTGGGAAGAATATCCTAGTGGGCATCACTTGATGTGTTTATGGCTAAGGAAAATTGGCAAAGGCAATGACAAAGGCTTTTAAAAGACTGTTGTCGCTTTTTCTAGCACCTGTAGCAGAAGTGCTTCAGGAGACATAGAAAGCTTCCTAGAGACAGCCTCTGGGTTGATTGTAGACTAGTGCCTAGGACATCTTAGATAAAGGAGTGCTTTGGAAGTTTATTAGTGAGGGGTTTTGGCATCACTCCAATTGTCACGTAGTTAAAAAGATATTAAAGGGGGCTTGGTTCAATATGCCTTCATTAAGGTAAACTCAAGCCAATACATGGATCCAAATGTTTAGGGGGTAAATCGGCCCAACCTCAGAGAGAAATGTCTGGTTCTGGTGGTGGACACACAACAATAGGCAGCTTAATATTGATGTTGTAGTAAGGTGAATAGGAGGAAAGGGCGGAGGGGATTTGGTGCATAGGGCTGATTGCAATACATAACCCTAAGCAACGATGTTCTAGCAAAAATATGGAAGAGGGAGGAGATGAAATAGCAGAAAGAGTGGAGCATGAATTAAATTTTCATGTCATATACCTCATGGGTACTTTTATCACCAAACATCATGAGTGAATCTGTGCTCATACAGGTACTGCGGGTTAATAGAATAACATAAGTAAATCTGTCTTGTACACAAGTACTGTTCATTATTTAGTAGCCTAGATAAATCCATGAATCAGAGAGAAACAGACAACTTCATTACACTATTTCAGAGAAAGAAACATAAATGAAATGAGATTTATAGAGGGGAAAACATACTGTGCATTTCCATGATTGGAATCACCAAATATTTTCATTAATATTCAACTACCGATCGCTATTCGCCGATCAGCCTTCATGGCTAGCCCCTGGTTATTTTAACTCTTTATGTGACTGTGTGCTAGCCCCTATCAGAGCGCCTTTCTCTGCAGATCACAATTCGGGTTTTAACTTCGATGTAACAATATGCCTCAACCTGCAAGTGCCGATTTGCGATCTCCGATGTGACGTCATCCTTTGCCACATGTCACCTTGTGAGTGATGACATGTGTCACCCTATTTGGCCCCTTATGACCCCTCAACTCATTGAATTTGTGTGCCACATGCTCGCCGTACTGCCACATCATGCTGACGTCAACGTCGTCGTGTCTTTACCGGATCCAATAATACTTTGCCACGTGGCCCCTTGGAGGTGAGAGAAAAGGCTTGCCTAAACTTGGTTTTGCGTTGGATTTCTTCGTTAAATGCTTTTCTGCCTTTCCTTGCATTTTAACACCATCGGTGTTCTTTTCCCACAATTTCTTCATAGTGATCAATTTAAGATTGTCGATTACCGACATGTACTGTGTTGTTATGATTACCGATTTCAACCCAGACCTCTGATTTATCGGAACCTTAATGCCCAAAGTGTCGATAGGCCATGATGTTAAGAATTGCGATCGCTAATATGCGATGCGACCTTGATGTGCGATCTTCGATTGCCAATTCACCCAGCAGATATGCCTAACCATTAATCGCTAATCGATGAAATTCTTCTGCTATTTTCACTGTACTTTGAAACCCTCGATTGCTGATTTGTGATATCGGCAATCAATGATCATTGATTTCACCCCAAACCTTTGATTTCCTCATCACTTCCTTGGACCACTGATCTCTGATATCAGATATTGAAGATCGTTGGTATACTCTATCCTGCCGTGTTTCCTGATCCTTTAATTTGTGATTTGTGAGATGCTCCTGGACCTCTGATATGCTCTTCTCCTTCATTTCAAAGGCAACAAAACCCTTGAACTTTAACAGGCCATATCGTATGATCCAAATGTCCATTTTTGGGCCTCCACATACCGCTAGAAATATTATTCTGAGAACTATCCAATGGAAAGGGTCCGATTTATCTTTGAGAGTTACTGTGGCTTCGAAGGTGGCCTGTTGGCTTATATGGGCTTGACACAAGTTCGAAATAATTATTTAGCCAAGCAAATCCTGCAGCTACTATCCCTTTCGGCAATAGCCCGTGAAGTGCAGACTGAGGTCTCACCCAAGGTAGCAGGGGAGGGTGCTGGAACTAGGTTTCCGCACCCTTGGGATGTCGAGATGCGATTTGGAGGTTTCGTGCCCCGTTCTGCAACTTCGCGCCGCGCTGTATTCGTGTTGATCCCGATTATCTCTTACTATCTATTAGCGCACAGTCTATAGATCTAATCTATTGGATGAAGTATTGCAACTTGGATCTAATTTAGAATGGTCTTTAAGCAAACATTTATCGGATTTATTCAGTTTTCTTATTAAGGTTAAACCCTTCATAAGAATTCAATAAGAAATCATAGGCACATAGATCAAAACAGTCTTATTATTCATACAAAATGCCAGATTCACAATAATTCATATGTGACATAGAATTCTCAAAAGGAACTTATTTTTATTTCCACTTATCACCAGTACATCAAGATCCGCCCTGCGCACTCAGCTGCAGGGGTCTGCGCACACAGTTGCAGACTCTTCCAGGCCTTTGCACACACAACTGCAGAGCCTCTATCCACTACCCAAACCCTCAGCTCAGACTTATAGACGCTTGCAAACTGCTTTCTTTAAAAACCCATTACAATTCAGATCCATGATCAAACCGAAAAGAACTGCCTTTCCCTCATAGAGCCGTGCTCTATTTATACCTATCTATGGTCCACCGACCGATTTACCTCCTATTATTTTATATTATTTTTCGAGCGCCACCCTTTGACTCGGTTTTTTACATTTCACGCTTCGCATATTTTGGCGGTTTATAAAGGCTCTGAGACTCAAAACTGTTACGCGAGACCTCCGCTACCCAAAAATCCCCCAACACAATCATCATGACTTGTCTCGAGTCACTCGTTGGTGCGGCTAGACGCACTGCCGTGGTTTCGTGGTTCACCTCTCTCTGAGTGGCACTCATCGTCCTACCACTTTTTAGTTGTCTCCTAGCATGCTTCGTCCGACTCCTCCTTCAGTGTTTTTAGCTCGAGCTGGGGAGATGCATACGGGACCTCCGTATACCACCGCAGCCACTTCCAACCTTCGTATCTGCTCTTCCCATTGTCTACTACAGCTTGTGTTGCAATTTTGCAAGACTGTTGCTGCTGTCTACGAGATCCCAATCCTCAAGGTCTTTTAGAGATGACTTATACACTTCGTTTCGACTCGTAGTCTCCATTTTTCCATCCTTTCTCTGTATTGTTGTAGTTCACCGTCCTGCCCCCAGGCGGGGCAATGACATCCGGACCAATTCTGCTTCGTGTCGCCCCTTTTCTGGTACAACCCTACTATTGATGCTGCAGCCTGTGGGACACCCATAGTTGTCAACACCCTGCTCCTTAGGGAGTCCTGCTTCTCCCTCGGCTGTATCACCACCCTCGGGCTTACTCCTTGTGCAGAGATAATGAACAGTTCCATATCGAGACCCAGCATATGTTTTCCAGAAGTGTAGGTCACTCGGTGGATGCCCCTCGGTGATTTATAAGCTATTCGAATTTTAAATGCATTGGTTCCCACCTGTTCTAGCGTCCTCGTGTAAAATCTGTTGCAGCTCGTTCCATATCTGGCTCATACTCGTTCTCTTAATTGCCTGCTGCCCACTCCCTTTCACCACAATGCAGACATCTTGTCATGAATATTGACATGAACGGTAACCTTTCCTCTTAGCAACACAACGGCGTACTTTGTACCGCGCGACCGCGATCTTGGTGATGGGCCAAATCTACACGTATCCTGGCAGTCGTGCCTCTTTCCCCGAGATTGCTTTACCATTCCGCGCTCTCTTTCAAATGGCTGGAGTGGTGAGACTGTCCTTCGAATGGTTAGTTAAGTGGCCGACCTTCCCGTACAGAGCTTCAGGCGACTACCATTCACCCGACCCAAGAAGGGGTCTCCATTGAGTTTGGCAAGCTGAACTGCACCCCCATTGGTAACTTCCTTGATGACATAGGGTCCTAACCAATGCATTCAGAGTTTTCCAAGGAATTTCTTGAACTTAATATCATAGAGCAATACTAGATCATTCTCCTTGAAGGTGCGCACCTTGATATGGCGATCATGCCACGTTTTCTCGTGCTATTTCTGTAATTACTGATGGAATCTAGACAAAAATCGTTCCTCTTCCAGTTCTGCTAGCTACGCGAGCCTTTCCTCCAAAGCCCTGCGGTGCCATACCTGTGATTGCTGTGATCCGCAGACTAGGCACACTATATTCCATAGACATGATGGCCTCCTTGCCATAGACTAACCGAAAAGGTGTCTGGCCCGTCAACTTCTTGCACGTGGTTCAGTATGCCCATAGCACAACAGGGATGCACAAGTCCCAGTCATTTCATCACACATTGTAGACTTTGGTCAATGCTGTCTCCAATATTTTGTTGAATGCCTCCATGGTCCCATTAGCTTGCGGGTGGTATGGTGTACTCTACTAGTGATATATTTGGAACTCAGTGAGTGCGTTGATCATTTCATTTAGGAAATGTGTTCCTCGATCGCTCATGAGAATTTTGGGACAACCAAACCTTGTTTGTACGTTCTCGAACAAGAACTTTGAAGCTGTTGCAACCGTACAATCATTAACCGGCTATGCCTCTGCCCATCAGGTCAAATAATCTATCGCAATGATGATATAACGTGCGCCCGTCTTCCCTCGCAACTTAATAGGTCCTACGAAATCGATTTCCCACTTTTCAAATGGCTGTAGCATCATCTGTGGCTAGAGCGGCATTTCATCTCTCCACAATGGTTTCCTCGTCCATTGACATACATCGCAGGCTCGACAGCATACTTTCGAATCCTAATGCAAAGTGGGCCACCATAATCCTGCACGAAGAATCTTCTGGGCTGTGGCGCAACCTGCATAATGTCTGTCAGCAGCCCCCCCATGTGCTTCGGCCAGGATCTGTCCTTGCTCGAACTCTGGGACATACCTACTCAGTATTTCATCGTTGCCCATTTTGTAGAGGTGTCCTGCAATCATGGTGAAGTCTGCTACGCGTATCACCAGTTCCTTATTTTGCTGAACGGAATATCCCTGCAGCGCGGTTCTTGTAGTTAAGAAATGGATTATATCTTCAAAGTGACCATCCGCTATGCTCACCACATATAGCTGTGCATCCGGGAGTCTGTCCTCTAGATTTGTGGTTTCTTCGCTGGTCTTAATTTGGGACAGGTGATCTGGGCCTACGTTTAGACGTCTCGGCTTTACGATGACCTCAAAGTCATACTCCTGGAATAACAATAACCATCTACAAATGCACCCCCCAACACAAGCTTGTTCACTAGGTATTTTAACGCTGAGTGATTGGTATACATCTTAAAATGGCCTCCAAGTAGATAGTGGCGGAAGTTGTGAAGCACGTATACCATTGCTAATCCCTCGCACTCAGTAGTGGAGTAATTCTTCTCAGATTTTGACAACTGACGACTTTCAAACGCAATCGGATGGTCAATTCCCTCCACTCCTGGTTGAGTAAGTACCACCCCTAGCACAATACATGACCCGTCAACATGCACATGAAACTCGACGTCCCATTTCGGAAAGACCAATGTAGGGGTTGATGCCATCTTTTCCTTGAGTGTCTCCAGACTTTTGTTGCATTCCTCATTCCAGCAATAAGTAGCATCCTTCTTCAGTAATTGTTCCATCAGAGCTGTGATCTAGGCGTAGCTTTTGATGAAATTCCGATAGTAGCCCGTGTGCCCTAGTGTGGCACGTAGTTGTTTGACACTTCGTGGCACTTGTATATTGAGTATGACGACGAGCATTGCTGGATCCACCATCATGCCTTGCTTACAGACCACATGGCCTAGCAGGTTCCTGAATGGGACAAGGAAAGTACACTTCTTTAAGTTTAGCGCAATCTGGTGTCAGTAGCAAGTATACAACATCAACTGTAAGCTTGCTACGTGCTTCTTAACCAGTCCAAACATGGTCCAACCATCAAGGTAGACCTCTAAGAATTTGTGTGTAAATTCTTTGAATGCTACTACTACTATTTGTGAAAATATCACCGACGCATTCTTCAGCCCAAAGCGCATCACCGTGTACTGAAAGCAACCCCATTCAGTGGCAAAAGTTGTTTTAACCCTGTCCTCTGGCGCGATCTTGATTTGGTGGTATCATGAGAACCCATCTGTGAAGGAGTAGGCTTCGTGCCCCCCCACCTTTTCCAGTACCTCATCTGTAAATGGAATTGGAAATGGATCGTTAACGCATACATCATTGAGCTTCCTGAGATCCATGCAGATATGAATCTCACCCTTTTGTTTCTTCTGTTGCACAACCATCGGACTTACCCAGTCAGATTCCTCGACTGGTTCAATGATTCTTGCTGCCAACATCTTGTCTAATTCTTCGCAGACCTTTGCTTTATATTTTGGGTTCAATCGGTAGGGTTGCTGCTTAACTTGTTTCACGTCTGGATTCAACGTTATCTTCATCTTTCCTAGGTCTCTTAGGATCCCTTTTGGCTCCGTGATTTTTGTTGGGAATAAATCTTGATATTCGCGAAGTAGTTTGATGACCTTTTCCAATGTGGCGTCATCCCAATAGTCCCCCAGCATTGCATACTTCAGCTCTTATTTGGTTTCGATATTGACTTGTCTCATTTTCAACGGGACTGTGATATCTGGATCTTCGATTTCGGGTCCGTGCACCTCACGACTTCCCTCTGATTCCAGAATGTTGACGTTTCATGGATCGTCCTCATCATCTTCTACCTGGACATTATAGCATTCGAGAACCTGGCTCAATTGTCTCGACTAGTTGGGCTACACAATTTCCTATGGTTCCAATGGTGCCTTGAAAATGGTGGCCTTTACCAGCTGTAATGCTTCATGCACAGGATCCATCCATTGATCTTCAAAGAGAATTGTCGACAAAAACCCTGCACATAAGATATCCCACTTGCCTGTGTCGTGTCAGAGCTCCGCTTCAATATACCCATTTCTGGGAATGACGTCGAGGGTGTGATAAAATAAGTGCACCCATTCTGCCTGAGGTTCCTCCCCGTAGGCTTTGATCCATCCGGTAAGGTGCATGCGCGGGTCATCGTGTCCATCATATTTCTTCATTATGCATAGTTCCAGCTTCCCAAATCTGATCTTCATCATGCACCTGCAGCCACGCCAATCATCGAAAGTCCCTTCATGTGTGCCCCACCATCGTGCAGGCGATGCGCACAACGCCCATCTCAATGCATCAAACCGTTGGTGCTCTGGTATTGCGATTTCAAATTGGTTAGGAATTCATCTATTATCGTCAACCCATCATATGTTCATAATTCGCGATCCTGGGCCCTTACACAGTACAAAGATTTAGTCATCATATTGCAGTGTAGCATAGTTACTCCGTTCAACCTGTCACGCCACCGCTCACCTTCTTCGTCTGAATCGGTGGTGCAAGATTCTACATAGCCTGATGACATTCTTCTTTCCTTATTTGTCTTGTCCCATTCTTGCCTTTGTGCAGCTATTTTGTAGATACCATCTAATTCGTCGTCGCTCTCTTTGTTGCGCATAGGTTCAATATAGCGTGGTCCTTCAGTTGGATCTAGCGGAATGACTACGTGGAACAACTTTGTTTCAAATACCATTGTCTGTTTTTTAAATTAATAACCCCGTTCATATTGGTGGCCCAGTCGATTCCTAATAATGCAGGATAGGGCATACTTTCATCCATGAGCTCAATAACTTCAAAATCCATTCGAGTACTTGTGCCATCAAGGTCTACCCTAACTCCTTGCAACCTTCCCATGGGAAACACCTTCTGTTGATTTGCCATCCGTAGTTGGATAGGGAACCATTGTAGTGTAGGCTTACCCATGCGCTCCCAAGTCTGTTTAGGCAGTACATTGGCATCTGAGCCTAGATCTAGAATGACCTGATCCATTTCATACTCGCCGATCTGCACTGTTAGTCTCATTTCCCTCCCGGTCCGCGATGCAAGTCTTCCCAACGTTCGAACTACACAAGGTTCACTCCATCCTGTGCATCTATTTATCAGTTCCTGTAAGCCTTTAACTGCCTTGTTGTCCCGAAGTAATGTTATACATGTCTCTAAAAAGGTAGCTATCACCGAGAGATCCCTGACCGGCTCATGCCGATCCCTACTACCTGCGGTAGAGACTTCCACAAAGCTCTCTCGAGCTTCCATATATGTCTCCTTACCCACCCCTGCGTCTTCCTTACTTACGCTCCTTCTATCCGCTTCTATGGCCATGCTACTTCTTAGTACCATGTTAATTTTGGGATCTTCCTCGTGGGGTTTGGACCTCATCATTTGCACGTTCTGGGTTGTTGTTGGTTGCACTGCTCTTTTTTCTCGGATCTGTGCTATCAGCGTAGGACAATCTATCAACTCATGATCGAATTTCTCACAATAACTGCACGAAATTCTAGTGGTGTTGGTACAATCCCCCGCGTAATGTCCTGGACCTCCGCAGTTGTAGCAAATTAGCTATCCACGACCCCTTCCTGGCCCCATGCTACCCTGTCCTCGCCCACGGCCCTAGAACCTGCCACGCGTGATCGCCGTGGCTAGATCCTAACCTCGTGCCTCAGTGTGCATTCTGTAAGCAGGTGATTGGTCCATTAACAATTGGTAGCTATGACAGTCTCTTTCTTTGTGGCCTACCGACCTGCAAAAGTTGCAAAATAGTTGCTGGGGGGTTTGGTTGTATTTTGGTAGTAGATGATAGTTATTAGTGTTGTGCTTACCTTCCACCTGACAAATTGCACACCAGAGCGGGGCTATAGTGCCTAGTCCTGCCTATGCCTCTGGTCGCAGCAGTGTTGGTCCCCTCGTTGCCACAAGATTCACTGAGACCGGGCAGTGATCTTTGTCGTGTCCCTGGCTTCTACATACACCATACTTCCTGCTGGACTTCCAATTGTGGCACCTACTTTTGTTTTAACTTCTTCATTTCCAAACACAAGTTTTGGATTTGCTGAACTCCCAACCCCGGGTCTTGTAATGGAGTTTCGTGTAACCTCATCGCTTTCTCTAGTGCTTCGACCTGGGTTGAGATATTCTGTTGTGATAAAACCGTCCTCAGATGTGGTGTTAGGGATGCCATAAACCAAGCGCAGTGCTGCGCATTTGTTAATGTCATGTTAGCCTCGCGAATAGTACTTTTCAGTCTTTGGTCCAAACCCCATGGGGTTTCACCAGGCATCATGCGATCTCTTTGAACCCTATAATCGACTGTGTTTCTGACTTCGGCCAGCTAAACTCCTTCTTTAATTCAGTCTAGAAGTCTGCTATCCCCGCTGTTGGGTGATCGCTTGAGTACTTTATGTACCATGTAAGTGCTCGGTCCTGCAGCGCGCTGACTAAGGTGGCCTTTCTGATATTATCATCCACAATTCGCTACACGCTCCATACTGATGTTAATACAAACCAGAATTGTTCTGGGTCTTTGCCTCCTGTGCCTTTGAATACCGATAACTGGATCACGCTCGTCATTGTTACCCCTGAACTACTACTGTTCCTGGTCCCTTCGATCCTCCAATTTTCTTCTCTCTTGAGTCCCCACATTTCACACCAGACACCCCTTAGGCAGATCAGGTCCCGACAATTGAACCATTTGTTGGCTTATATGGGCTTGACCCAAGTTCGGAAGAATTATTTACCCAAACAAGTCCCATAGCTACTAGCCCTTTCGGCAACAGCCCGCAAAGCACGGACTGAGGTCTCACCCGAGGTAGCAGGGGAGGGTGCTGGAACCAGGTTTCCGTACCCTTGGGATGTCTAGATGTGGTTTGGAGGTTTCACGCCCCATTTTGCAATTTCGCGCTGCGCTGTATTCATGCCGATCTCGGTTATCTCTTACTGTCTATTAGTGCGCAGTCTACAGATCTAATCTATTGGATGAAGTATTGCAACTCAGATATACTTTAGAATGGTCTTCAAGCAAACATTTATATGATTTATTCAGTTTACTTATTAAGGTTAAACCCAGCTTCACAAGAATTCAATAAGCAACCATATGCACATAGATCAAAACAGTCTTATTATTCATACAAAATTCCAGATTCGTGACAATTCATATGTGACATAGAATTATCAAAAGGAACTTATCTTTATTTCCACTTATCACCAATACATCCAGATCCACCCTGCGTACTCAACTACAAGGGTCTGCGCACACAATTGCGGACTCTTCCAAGCCTTTGTGCACACAGCTACAGAGCCTCTATCCATTACCTAAACCCTCGACTCAGACTTACAGACGCTTTCAAACTACTTTCTTTAAAAACCCATTACAATTCAGATCCAAGATCAAACCTAAAAGAATTGCCTTTCCCTCATAGGGTCGTGCTCTATTTATACCTATCTATGGTCCACAGACTGACTTACCTCCTATTATTTTGTATTATTTTTTGGGCGGACCACCCTTTGACTTAGTCTCTTACATTTCGCGCTCTGCATATTTCGACGGTTTACAAAGGTTCTTAGACTCAAAACTGTTACGCGGGACCTCCGCTACCCAACATGGCCTCATACCTCACTACTCTTTTGCACTTTCGGCCACTGAAAACACATTTTTACAGTGAGTGACAACAAAGAAAAAGAGGCATTAATTGACATTTTATTTATGAAAATAAAGGAAATCAAGAGAAAATCTAGGTGAAAGGTCAAAGGTTGCATTTGAGGAGGAAATTGATGGAAAATAAAGGAAAAATGAAGAAATTAGAGGCATCAATAATAAAAAGACATCAGAGCATCAATTGGTAGCCTTTTGTCAGTTTAGTTTTGGAATTAGTCTAAAAGAGGAGAAGAGCACCAAGAAGAGGAGGAAAGCAAGTAAGCAAAGGAAGGATAAGGAAAGTAAAGGAAAGTAAGGATCAAGAAAAGAAGATTTGGATCAAGTAGCTTCAATAGGAATACTTACTGGTAGTAGGTTGCATGTATGATTTCCTATCTGGTTTTGACATGCATGTTGGTATTTAGTTCTTTTTCTGTCATTGGCATGGATTTTGTCAGGTTTTGATAATGGATTTTAGCCTTGCCTTGCCATTTCAGGATAGCCATGGTGTGATGGGACTTTTCTCATTTCTAGCTTTGGATTACTGGAAGATTTTGGATCCGGGTGAGGTGGTCTTAGGAAAATTCCCAAAGGCCTAGGAATCCCTTGATTGGTAATGGTGGGATACATAGTAAAGCCTGAGGGTGGAGATGAGAAAATTCCTCAAGGTATTGGAGAAGAAATTTTGAGGCACCCAAGCTCGGTTTGGTTTTGTGATCTAGACACTTGTTTGGTGAGATCACAGTACGGTGAGGGTGGAGGTGGTTTAACCTCTAGATCCCCTTGGTTGTTTATGGATTGGTTTATCACATGAGATCCCACATTCATGCTTGGAATATGCCACGAGGGTGATTGGCTAAAAGAAAGATTTGGTTAAGCCAATCTATGGTCGGGTAGTAAGTGGAAGTCCCAATCTTGTTTATCTTTTTCCTATGTTAAATAAGAGCTAAGTTTCTGTTACTTTTGATGAGTAAGTGTACTTGTTATTATGTAGCTCAAATGGTTGTTCTCTCATTGCTATTCATTTTGTTATATCATGGTTATTTGACAGTTCTTAGTCATGGCTCTTTCCATGTTTTTACTTGTAACTGAATGAACAATGAATGCAAGAACTAATTGATGTTATTATAGCTAATGTTAGAAGGCAATGATCCTTGTTGTTAAACCTCAAAGAAGTTTTCAACTCCTTATGTTCAGAATTGCATTCATGACCTCTAGGTTGCATGTTGACCAAGTGTTTGATGGAATGTTAGTCCCAATTGGGGAAGGTCAGGACAAATACCGGTTTCAGTTTTGGTTTACATGCATTATTTCTATGTCATCTATCATCTCTGAAAGTTTCATCGAGTTTTGGGTAGAGGATTGAGTCCTGGCCCTGAAAAAGTGGCTCCAAATTTAGGGTCGCTAGCATAGAACTGAGCAGGAAAGTCCACAGTCGCATGGAGGTAGGCTTCTTAATGTGACTAGAGGGCCATAGTCGCTAGCATGCCTTGGAAAGGGAGAACCTGAGGCTTTAGGTCAGTGAAAAGGAGATTCATCTCAGCGGTTGGACATCTAGAGGGGTTGGGTTGCTCCTGGAGGTCCTGTAGCACTTGAGGGAAGTCATTAAGGTCTTATGTGGTCAACTCCATTTCCTTAAGGTCATTTATGAGCTTGAGTCTTAACATAGTGACCCTTAGCTCATGTTTAGCCTGGGTAAACTGGTGAAAGTGGGTAAATGTGGGAGGAGGCATTGTAATGCACTTTTCATAGTGTTTTTTGAAAAGGTTTTCAAGTGTTTTCAAGTCATTATGGATTTTCTGTGAGCTAGGTATTTTGGCTATGATACAAGGTATGAGAACCTATTCAATAGGTACACTAGAACACAGGTTAGGCAAAGTGGAATATGTAGTAATGAGAATTTAAGTGGAAGGGCTTAAGAAGTGAGGAATGGAAAAAGTAGTTACTTCTTTAAAATATAACATGGACATCCATACCTATTACTCATGATCCTTTGGTTGCAAAGATAAATTGTGATTAATATTTAATATCTCACGTACGTTCATCTTTGAATTATTAGCACATTCATATTCTAATTATCATGACACCCAATTTTTCTATTTATGTTGGGTTGATCAAGGTGCATCTTACACCAACCTTGTGGTGTGTTCCAAAATCATTAGAAAACAATGTACAAATGTAAATACCAAATTAAAATTCAATAAAACTATTAGTATTTACATCTAGTTTAGTACAATCATCACTATTTACAACTAAAATACAAGGTTCATTATCATCAAGCTACAAAAAGTGAAGGAGATTATGATGGGTTTCTAATGTGAGACGAGTTGGTTGGTATGAATGATCACCCATAATAGTTTTTAAAAATAGTTCTAAAGTGTATTCCCTACAAAGCTTATCGCTTCACTGAGCCCCTCAAGTTGAGTTATCATGTGCTTCATATGAGGCTCATTGCTCACTTGTATTTGATTTTTTTTCCCTTTATAAGGTAACTATAGGTGAGACCAATCAATAGCAAAGTACCTTTGCAATTTCTAAGACCAATCCCTACTTAGCAATAAGCCATGTGCGTATGGTATGTCCATGACTATTATGTTGATTACCTAGTGGACTCATGTATTAGAGGACAATCATATCATAACATCATTCATTTCACCAATTACTTTTACCTATGACCTATATAATTGGATGATCTTAGTGTTGGTATTCTCAGCGACAACATTGATATTTTTTGCACACAAAGGAGGGCATAACATTGGAGTAGGCTCCAAATTCTACCAAATATTTGTGTACGTTGTGATTGAAACATTCAAATATTAGAAGGAAAGGAGGGGTCTACAAATTAGAATGCACTTTGAAGCTTACTATGCTTACATTGGACTTACCATTGTTAGAGTTGTTTACAATGGAAGGAGATATATCAAAAGTTTGCAAATTTTATGGGGATTGAGATTGAGCATGAGAGGGATGAACGATCTTGAGAAGAAGTTCTCTTTGTTGCAAAATATTGCAGAGATAGTACAATGAAATGTTAGCCATAGTTTTATTCATATTTTCAATAATGTCATATTCCAGAGCCTTTCCTAAATAAATTGATGAGTTAGTATTTGCAGGAGGAGAGGGAGACTTGGCTTTCTGCATGGGGGTAATGGGGTTAGATGGTGGCACAAAAGTTGTGGTCTACTTAGTTTTCTACATGGCAGTGGTATTAGATTTGGAATTTTGTGAAGAACTGGAAGTAACTTTGGGAGTTGAGGTAGTAGATTTAGTAGAGGAATGAGGAGTAAGTAGTTTCCTTAATAGGAATTTACCCTTGGCAGGCTAAGTGGTTTTAAGTGCAAATCCTTTTTTATGGAGACTATAGTTCCATGAGGTTGCTTGAGTGGTTGGTTTTTGATCTGATTTAGAATATTATATTACTGTGCTAAGATCCTCCTCAGATTAGAAACAAAATGCTTTCATTTTTCTTAAGGATTCATTAATTTTTGCAAGTGAAATGAAGAGTATTTATGTTAATTTTATGAGAAATTTAACATAAATAAGGAACTGAATAACAACATAAACATGTACAAAACATAATCAAAAACACATTACAACATGAACATAATAAAGGAGTTCATCCCTCCTGGGCTACGTCTTCTTGGTCCAACTTCCAATGGCTTGGGTCTCTCTATTATGCTCAAAAGTGTAAAAAGATGTGTTTACAATGCTCAAATGATTTTGTATCCTGCTCCAATGAGTTAAGAATGTTAAAAAATGGTCATCTATCCTCTTTTTGCCTCCAATTTGGTGGAAAATTGAAGAAGTTATGGCTTCTCCTAGTTCTCCCAATATTCGCTCCACAAATTGCCCCATTTTTGGCATGATCCTACAAATTAGCCCCAAAAACGTGCTAACTAGGTGAAAATTTCATCGCACATCAGGCCATAATATGTCGGTTGACTATCTTATCACAAATCGAAATCAATGAGGAAACTAGTGGTCTTATGGTCTGTGATCGTAGTGGGGCAATGTTCGATTGTGATCTGGAGGACATGACAGAACAATTAACTGAAACCTATAGTCAAATTGCATCTGGGAACCTATCGTATTTCGTAATCAATGGACAACTGGTGGGTAATATAATGCAGGACTCTACTTTCTGTGAAGTGCGATTGCGATCTGCGATCCATCACATCACAACTTCGATTGATCTATCACATCGCAACTGCAAGGTCGATCCTTTAACACCTTTCCGCCTGTCTTTTGAGAAGTGCGATTACGATTTATCGCATCATAACCCTGACTATTATGGGGCTAATTTTTAACATGATCTGCCTACGACATGCGATTTGTGATATGCAGGGGCCAATGGCGGCCTGCCACTTGGCACCTCTCCATTCGCTGAAGGGACTTGCCACATCATCTTTTCCTGTCATTTGTCCAAGTCAAACTTGAACTTTGACTTGCTCTAACTTCTTCATACAAGCTCGGATTCGAATGTCGTTCACACTGTTGGAATCAGAATGATGAGATTTTTGATCTAAAGCTAAGTTTATAAAGATTTTGAAATTTTGATTTTTGAGCCTAATTTTGAGCACGTGATCACTCCTCCCCACTGGAAGCCTTTTGTACCCCAAAAGGATCACTTTCAATTGTCCAGCAGGTGAGGGTACAATTCCCTCACTTTTCCAACTCTGTCTATTTGTCTTTTAAAGGATTTGTATCCTTGATCCGCACTTGAAGATAATTGATACTTCCCCTTTTTGATGTCCTTGTTCTTCTATCAATTATAGTGTCTTGCCGAAGCTCATAAAGGAATTCTGGAGAAAATTCTTCACTAGAAGGAATTTGAATATTCTTTCCTTGATCTTCAATCAAGAGGCTCATACAACCTTAAATTCTCAACATTAACAACAACATAAATTTGCATATATGAAGGCAAATCCAACCTACAGGCATTGTTACCAATCTTTTCCAAAATTCTGAATGGACCATATCTAATTGGTTTTAGTTTTTTACCTTCTCTTTGGAGCCTCTCTTTGTTAATGTGAATCCAAACTTCATCACCAACTTGGAACTTGTGATCTTGACGATGCTTGTTTTGCCTTGCTTTTTACTTGCCTTGGCCATTTTCAAGTTGTTCTTGAACCTTTTGGTGCACTAATTGGATTTGTTTAATGAACTTTCTTGCTTTGTCTATGTTGCTATGACATTCAATAGCGACATCTTTGCCAAAAATAAAATCCAGGAGATTTAGGCAAGTATCCCATGCATGCGTCAAATGGTGAAGTTTGAGTGGAAGAGTGCTTGGCTAGGTTGTCAGCATATTGAATATAGTGCAAATGTTCATCCCACAACTTAGGATGCTTGCTCCAATACCCACGAAGAAGATGTATCAATGTTCTGTTCACCACTTCTGTTTGACCATCTATTTGTGGATGAAAGGATGTACTCTTTTTCAATTTGCTGTCCATGAATCCCCACAAGCTTGACCAGAAATTCCCAACAAAGCGAGAATCTCGATCACTAACAATGGATGTGGGCAATCCAAACTGCACCCAAACATTCTGAAAGAATAACTGAGCAATTCGTTCAACTGTAACTTGCTTTTTACATAGCATCAAAATACACATTTTTTTTGAACCTATCCACAACTACATACAAATAATCATGACCTCTCTTTTACAATGGAAGAACTCCTATAAAATCCATAGAAACACTCTCCCACTGTCGTAAAGGAACTGGAAGTGGTGTTTACAATCCTAACTTCCTATTGCTAGGCTTACTAATTGCACATAATGAACATCCTTTAATAAAGCGAGACACACTTTCAAGCATACAAGGCCAATAACAATACCTTTGTAGATGTGCCACCGTCTTACTTACATCGAAATGACCAACAATAAGAGAAGTATGTGCCTCTCTTGTGATGTTAAATCTTTCTCCCTATGGAATACAAAACTTGCCAAGATGGTACAACAAGTTATCATGCAAATGATAATCCAATTCCTCTACTTGGTTACCTTGACTCGAGCTTGCATAAACATCTTGAAAGTCATTATCTGATGCATATTTCTCAATGTAAATTTTATGTAAAAAATAATTATGCTTAAGTAAAGTAGCTGCACTAACAATAGGCCTAGAAAGCATATCAGAAACTTTATTGTAGAGACCTTTCTTATATCTGATTACCAAGTGGAATTGTTGAAGAAAACCCATCTATCGGAAGTGCCTTAATTGCTGCAATTTTGATTGTGATTGCAGGTATTGCAACGATTGTGATCATTGTGAATGATTGTTTCCTTACCCATCACGTAGTGTTCCCATTTTTTTCACACTTTGCACAAATTCATACAATTCCTTGTCATATGTAGGATAGTTAATCACTGCACCTTTAAAAGTTTTTGAATGAAAACAGATAAGCTTACCATGTTGCATGAGGACTGCACCCATAGCGTAATAACTAGCATCAGTTTGAATCTCAAACGACTATCTCAAGTCTGGAAGTGCGAGTACTGGACCTGTATTGATCTTTTCCTTCAACGCATCAAATGCCTTTTATTGTTTTCCTCCTCACTAAAAAAAATTTTTCAAGCTTGTCAACACATCCAAAGGAGGTTCTATAAGAGAAAAATTAGCAATGAATTTCCTCCAATATTGCGCTGCTCCCAACAAAATTCTTACCTTTTTAACTATCTTTGGCCTTGGCCAATTCATAATGATTTCAACCTTGGAGGGATCTATTTTCAACTCACCTCCTCCAACAATATGACCAAGTAAACTAAATAAGTTTTCCCAAACACACACTTTGACATCTTAAGATACAATTGTTCTTTTTTCAAGACATCAAGCACTTTTTTTACATGCATGACATGTTCATCCTGAGATTTATTGAAAATTAAGATGTCATCTAAGTAGACTATGAAAAGCTCATCAAGAAATGGCCTCAATACATCATTCATCACACACATGAATGTAGCAGGAGCATTACATAAACCAAATGACATAACTATCCATTCAAACAAACCATGTTTTCTTTTGAATGTTGTCTTCCAAATGGCTCCTTCAACTATTCTAATTTGATGCTAGCCACTTCTTAAGTCCAACTTAGTAAAATACTTTGCATCTTTCAATTGATCAAGTAAATCATCTATTATGGGCAGTGGGTAATGGTTCTTTACCGTAATTTTGTTTAATGAGTGAAAGTCCACACATATGCACCATTTTCCATCCTTCTTTGGCACCAAGACAATAGGTGAACCACATGGCGAGGAAGATGGTCTGATGATCCCTTTGTTCAACAACTGTTGAATTTTCTTCTTAATTTATGCACTTTCCATCACTAACATCCTGTACATGCCAATGTTAGGAAGAGGACAATCTTGCTGCAACTGTATCTCATGTTGGATTCCTCTCTTGGGAGGTAATCCATTTGATTCCTGAAACATCTCATCATATTGGCTAACTACATCAACCAATTCAGATTTCAAATTCGAATCACAACCTTTAAAAGCTTCATTATCAACATCATTCCTGGGTTTGATCATTAGAAGCACAAAATTATTACTCAAATTCACTAGTCTTTTCATCTTCCCTGCATTTACCAGCGAAAGATTTATTTTCTTGCTATGAGCTCTCACGATATATTCTACTCCATCTTTGAATAAAGGATATTTATTTTCATGTCTATGGAAGATAACTTTTTTGTCATAAAGGTACGGGCTGCCCAAAACTATGCCACAGATAACTAATGGCACAACGTCAAGCTCCACTTCATCTATGAAATTTGCAGTAACAGAAAATTTCAGTTTACACTTTCTCGTAACCTGCAGTTGTGCATTGTCATACACCCATCCAAGTGGATACGGTTTATGATGTGGAAAGGTTTCCAAATTTAAAATATTGACAATGTTTTCAGAGATAATATTGGCTCTAGAGCCACTAACGAAAAGCATATCAATCTTGTTGTGTTTTGATATCGCCCTTATGTGAAAGAGTTATATTCTCCTCTTTTCGTTTGGAGTTTCATTTTGCGAGTCTGAAGAACTAGTGCTGGAAATGCATTCTTTTCCTTTTAACCCCATGGCTGTGATTTTAGTTTCATCACCCGAATTAGATCCCAAATCTTGTTGAGTGGTTGTAGTTGTCTTTTGTTTCCCAATGTTTTTTTTTCTTAGGTCTCATTTCAAGATGAAGCTTCCAATAATGAGTTTCATCGTGACCCTCTCTAGAACAATGTTTGCATGTAATTTTCTCTCCTTCTTTTTTTATAGACACTTTTTTCTTTGCCTTCACTTTGAAAGCCTTTTCCTTTCCTTTACTCTTAAATGGATTTTTACTACCTTCTTCTGGAGTGTTTTTTCCCTCTTGCCTGAAGATGAGTGGCTTGCACACTCACATCATCTAGATTATTGGGATTAAATATTAAGATAGTATGCCTACGGTAACTGTGTGAACTGCCTATGTACCTCAACAATGTGTCCTGTGATTGCAAATCTACACCTAACATCAAAGACCTTTTTTTGATTTCTTGGGCGTAATCTTGCACATTTTGACCTTTAAGCTGTCTAAAGCTTTGCCAATTCATGACGGTTTTCTGCATATAATCTAGAGGGTAGAATTGTCTTTTAATCGCAACAATGAGATCAATCCAAGAAATTGAGATCTTACCATGTTTTTTAATCTTCTCTTGAGTCTTTGATTCCCACCATACCAATGATGCACCCTTCATTCTCAAGCAAGCTAATTGAATCTTTATGTCATTGATCCAGGTGGGTATTGGTGGCCACCTACCAAGTCCATCTGGACCCCCATCATTGTTTCTCTCAGCATTTTCAGTTTCCTTAATTGTAGCACAACTTACTATTTTTAGCAGTTTTTCGGGTCCTGAACTTCCGGAGCCGTTTTGAGGCCCTAAACGACGTTTTTTTGGAAATCTTGGGGCAACATGGGTCCATGGACCGATGTTGCCCTTCCCAAAGTGGTAGTTCTCGGATAGATCTTTCTAACGAGCTATCGTACGCGTCAAACGGAGATCATATGCCAAAGTTACGACCCCGGAAATTGATGTACCAATTTACCCAACGGGGCCCACAATTTGCGTTTCATCTTCTAGGGTTAGGTTTGGGATGTGAAGGGTTTTTCATTGTTTCTCAACAATAAATAGGCCGTCCGAGCCTCATTGTAACACAGTTCAGAGGCATGTGTCACCACATCTCTTCTTAGAGATAAGCTACCATCGCCCTAGCTGGTTTATTTCCATTTCTGGTTGTAAGCATATTTCAATATTTTCCATTAATGAAATGAAGTATTATTTCCGCTGCATATTTGTGTATAAAGAGGGAGAGCTTCAGGATAAGAAAGGACTAGAAAATAAGAAGGAAGTAACCACGACCAAATAAATTACATCCGCAACAACATAATCAAAGCAGGAAAATCACATGCCAATGTGGATCCTCTGGTCACTAGGAAGGATTCCCTAGACATAACGTCAGTGGAAAAGAAATCTTCTTGGGTAGATCAAGCATATGAGGAAGATATGAGGAATATTATTGTGCACTTGCCGAAGAATGATACGCCAAAATTTGTAGATAATGCGGGTTGTACTCAAGTTGGGAAGAAAGGAAAAAGTTTTTCACCAAGAAAAATAAGAATTCAAACTAGGGAAAAAAAATGAAAAATGGAATGTAAATGTGTCTGAATATTGAGAATTTTATGGCAAATTATTACTTGGAAAGGAACTAAATTTTTTGTGTTATGGGGAACTTGCTTGAGAGTTTGGATTGGGCCTCCATGCTCAATCTCAAATTTTCAAGCCTTGGATATATTTGAAAAATGTAAATGGTGTCGGCCATGTATCCAATTATTCTAATAGAAATTCTATCTGTTTCATTTAAAAAGGAAGAAGGTGAACTCAGAATGGTTGTCCACCTTTCAAAAAGATAAAAAAAATTCTTCCAAAAAATTAATTTTAAACATAGTATTAAAGTGAAAACAAGAAAAAATATTTTATAGATGTTAATAGAGAAAAAACTATTACAAACTATCAAATATAAATAAAACACAACATGTCTAAGGATGAATCAGGGAAGAGTGGCAGCTTCTAGAGTCAGGGAACTCTTGTCAACACTGCTCTTTGCTTCAAGGGGTCTTGAAACTGATTAATGGTAGTCACCAACCTATGAGGCGAGTAATAATTGCAATTGAAGTTGATGATGTGCTCAAGGTAGCTCAAGTTTCTGAACCTTAGAGACATAACTTCTAGAGCATAAATTCTAATATGTCCATCTATTTCTTCTATTGTAGAAAAATCCAATATAGATTTCAATATATTTCTTACATATAGATTCCAATATGTCCATCTAAAAATAGAATTAAAGTGAAAACAAGCAAAATATTTTACAGATGTTAATAGAGAAAAAATGTTACAAACTATAAAATATAAATAAAACATGGCATATCTAAGGATGAATTAGGAAAGAGTGGTAGCTTCTAGAGTCGGGGAACTCTTGTTAATGCTCCTCTTTTCTTCAAAGGCTCTTGAAACTGATTAATGGTAGTCACCAACCTATGAGGCGAGTATTAATTGTAATTGAAGTTAATGATGTGCTCAAGGTAGATCAAGTTTCTGAACCTTAGAGACATAACTTCTAGAGCATAGATTCCAATATCTCCATCTATTTCTTCTATTGTCGCAATCCCTATTATGACCTCTATATTGAAATTACCACTGTAGGCATCCCTATTTGAGTCATTTAGATGAGAATAACTCATCATTATTTCTTAAGGAAAACCACACCCTTAAAATGACATGTTGATGGTTCATAATGCCTTTAATCCTCCCATATTTCCATGAGTCTTGTGTTGTTAACTTATTTTCTTATGTCTAAAGTAGAGAAGATATTATGTAATCAAAAGTAATTTTAGATCTCACTCGAAAACCAAAAGATGGTTTTACAGTAAAAACATTTGCAAGAAAACAAATCTCCCATTTGTTACCACTAAAATTATAACAATGGAGTCATATAGTTTTATGTAACATCTAACTTTAATAATATATGGTCTAATGGTTAAGAACATGTGTTCCCTTATAGGAGATCACATGTTCATGTCTAGAGGGGTAGAGTATGTATTAGGTCCCTCGTTTCACAAACAAGGGCGTCTCATACATTAATTTAATGTTTGTGACCTTAGGAATATTTTTTTTTTTAATATAATAACATCAAATACTATTTAAATATAATTTAACCTTTTACTTAAAAAAACAAATAAAAAAGTATACATAAATACAAGTATTCATAATTATTTAAAATTTTCTTTATATTTAATTATTAATATTTTTTTTTTCTTTGTAAATTAATATTTGTATTTCCTAAAAATATCATAAATTTAAAATACATCATCTAACCAATGATATCTTAACCATGGTTCTTTGTAGGTGGTTTCAATCTGCACCGAGAGAAACCAAATATTTTTAACCACCTACGAAATAAGTGAATTTTCCAAAAAATTATCATATTCAACAGAACAAGCCTAACTACTATAACACTTTAACACAAAAAACTGCAATTGAACATTCCAGCAAGTCAAGAGTCAGAAGAAATAACATGCACCAGGTCTTTAGCGCTGGATCTTAGAGGAGCAAGAGGGTCAATCTCACATTGAAGATGGCTCTCTTAATGTGTTATCCTTGAATCCAGTATTTCCAAGAAAACACATTGATTTCTATGGACATGTTGGATGGCTTCTAAAGAAAATAACATATTGTACCTTTCCTCCTATTTTTCTTTTAAGACCCTTTCTAGAAAATTCGTCATATGTCAGTGGAGGGATATGGAATTGAGGTACTATTTCCTTATTCTCTTGGTATGTGGTATGACCAAGTTTAGGAACCCATTAAGAAACCTCCTCGAATATATTTGAATCTAAAAAAGCTTGGCAATCCATAGTAGCAAGGGACTCAAAGTGATGGATCTCGTTGCGGGTTTCAGGAGGGACAACCGATTGGAAAGTGTCTGGAGCTTCCTACACTTGTTGTTGGGCGCGATTCCGATCCTAGGGTCCATGACCACCCTGTCCCCAATGGTTTCACATAAGCTGCCATGACTTATTTCTTAGAATGGTCTCACCCCTAGGATCCTTGCAAAGTTTAACAATGGAAGGGGGGTGAAAGTAAAGGCAAACGAAATTAGGCTGATGGAGGTAATGCAATAGGCCAACATCACAACACAAACATTGGACAAGAGAATTTTCATAGAGAGGGATAGAAAATTTGTTGTAGACGAGGGCCAATGTCAAAATGATGGGTTTAAACCACCCCCCAAGAGCCCATAACCAAACCAAAATAGTAATACATAGACAATAGATACCAACCAACTTATAATAATAAATATTGACAAGACGATTAAGGAAAAGATAATTGCCCTTGATAGGGTGTCTGCTAAAAGTTTAAAGGTTGAATGCTGAAGTTTTGTAGGAGGTGTCCACAACCCAGTAGTTCAAGAACCGCTCCACTGCCAACAACTGACTTTTGCAATACCTTTGACTCTCCATGCCTTCAATAGACACCTTATTTTCCACTTCCTCTGAGCTAGCCTTACACCCAAGTGAACTAACAATATTATGGAGTTGAAGGCTTATTCATCCACTATCACACTGGATGGAAACATATCTAGATTAACAAAGGTGAAATCTGAGCAATCAAGGCCTGGCTCCACATTGTTAGGAATTTCCTTGAGTGTTTCCTCTTATGGCGGGGATACAAGATTCCCCCCCTCGCTTTGGTTTTGAGAATCAATATCTATAACTGAACACAAGAATGAATTGTTGCCTACCATTTTAATTCTATGTAGAGGATTCACATGCTTGTGAATACATGGGGATGGCCATGCAACCCCCTTCACTAATGATTTTCTTGTTAGTGGGGTGGCGGGCTCACCCCCCAAGCCTTTAATTTACCTCATTATCGACCCCCATTGGGGAGTCTCTATTGTCATCCAGGAAAGCTGAAGAGAACCAATAAAACTTGATTGTATTTCCATAGGCTAGGCTACATTTAGACAAAGGTATTTATCTTAACATCCTAGATTGGAAAGGAAGTTAGTTTCCTTGTTGCTTGTTCTCCTCGAGTGTGAAGTCATAATGTGATTAACGAAGAGGATCAACGCCAAATTTCGAGAGATGAGAAGCTTGATTTGCTAGCTCTTATCCAATTTAGAAGTGGGGGTACCATTAATTTTATTTTGAGTTGTTGAAATCATCAACTAGGAATCCCCATCAATTTGTAGCTTGGTGTAGCATGCATCAAGTGCCAACTGAAATCCCATTTTTGGAGCCAGAAGTTCCACACCAATCTTTCTTGTTGTTCCATGGTTATCTGCATACACCCTCAAGGTATTCTTATTCCAATATCTGAAAATACCTCCATATTCTGTTGGTGTAGGGTTTCTTCTAGATGTTCCATCAAAATTAAGCTTTATGAAGCCCATAAGAGGAGGAGTGAAGCTAGTAGGTGAGGATCTATGAGAAGATATCTTGTGTATGGAGGGAAGTGTCATTACCTAAGTGATTTCCAATTTATTCAAGATCTTAACCTCCTAATTATTTACCTTCCAGTCCTCTGAGGACCATGATTTCAAGAGAATCATCTCTTTGATATTATGTTATGTAATTAGATCAAAATAGCATAGAAACATAAGAAAGAATATATCAATGAATAGATAATAAGCCACTTTGAGGGGGAAACCTCCCTTTACATCACATAAATGAACAATTCTCAGAAGATTCAAATGACAATACCTCCTTGGTATATATAGGAGTCTAAGGGGTCAAAATATAATTAGGGCCTACATAACGATAATAATGTAAGGGATTAACGATAACAATCGTGGGTTTTTATGGGGTTGTAACAACCCCTAGTTGATTCCATGTAAATAAAAAAAGACCAAGGTCATGGGGCACATATTCGAAGCTGAACGATGGGAAAACATTATAGTGGACATCACTTAATAATGGCTATGGAAATTGGCAAAGGAAAGATGCAATAAATGACATTTAATTATGAAAATAAAGGAAAATAGGAGAAAAGGAAGGTGAAGAGACATAGATTTGCATGTAAAGAAAATTAGAGGAAAAATGAAGAAAATAGAGCCCTCAAGGATAAAAATGCCTTTGAGAAAGAATTGATAGCTTTTGGCTTAGCTTTGGGTCATGAAAAATTTTGGCAGTTTTGAGTTGAGTTCTCCTTTCATTCTCTCAGTCTCTCATACTCTTCCACACTTAGATTATTCTTGGAGCATGATTGGAGCACTTTAACATTCACTTGGATTTGGAGAATCAAGTAAGGGAAGGCAAGGAGGTGTAAGGAGACAGTTGGATCAACAACTACAACCAGATTCCATAGCGGGTAACAAGTTGCATGTGTGATTTCCTTTTTTATTTTTAGATGCATGGTATATGCATGTGGTTCTTTGGTTATGTGTTGTCATTGGCATGTAGATTTTCCTTGATTAATAGTGGTTTTAACCTTTCCTTGCCATTTCCTAGATAACCATGGTGTTGTGGGTTTCCCACCTATTTTTTTGATTGGTTTTCAGGTTCCCTATGACTATGGGTTGGAACAAATGCTCTGGAAGCCTTGGAACAAATTGGGTTGAGATACTAGTTCCTGGAACTTGCAGGTTGTGAAAAATGATCTAGAGCCTTGGTGGTTTATTTACTAGTTCCTAGAGCCATGGGTGGAACAAATGCGCTGGAGCCCTTATTTAGTTGTGGGTTGAGTTACTAGTTCCTGGAGCCCTGGACAACTTGGGTAGAGACTGATCTGGTTGATGTTATTGATTTCTGGACCATATAGGTGAGATCACTGTGGCTGAGGGTTGAGGTGGTTTGGCCTCTGGAAGCCCTAGTTGGTTTTGTCTTGGTTTATCTTATGAGATCCCACATTCATGTTAGGAATATGGTGTGTTGGTGATTGGGTGAAAGAGAGATTTGGTTTAGCCTAATCTATGTCCGGGAGGTACGTTGAAGTTCCTGACTTTGTTGGAATTTTCATAATTTAATAAGAGATATTTTCCTATTGTGATCTATGAGAACTTGTATTGGTTATTATGGTGATCTTATGGTGGATTTTCTATGGTTTCTATTATAGTTAAATGCTAGTTATATGATGTATTATATATATGGCTCTTGTCATGTCTCCATAAGTTATTTAATGGTTGATGAATGCATGGGCTAACAAGTGTTATTGCAGCTAGTTAGAGAGGGATTTGAGCCTTCTTGGTTATTCTCATATGAAATTCAGATCCCTATGAGTAGATATGCATTCACGACCCATAGATTTCATGTTTACCATATGTTTGACGAAATCTATATCATGGATTAGTCATGTATAGGTCAAGTTATTGCTTGAGTAATGATTGATTAGCATCATCATCACCTTTGATAGCATTCTAGAAAGTTACATGCAATTATGAGAAGTGGTCTGGAGGCTGGCTCGAAAAAGTGGCTCAGATCTCGCGACCGCACCCTATAAACTGGGAAATTTTGGTCAAAATTGAATGGAAGTAGGCTCGTGCGTGCGGTCATAGTCTTATAACCGCACTGAAGCTATGTTGTGCATGTGGTTGGGGAGTTTCCCTTTTGAAAAGAGCTCCAACTCAGGGAATGACCATCTTGGGTGGTTTGCAGGCTCCTAAGTGGTTTGTAGTTTCTAAGGGATGTTTGTAAGTTGTCAATGTGTCGACTCCACTTCCATTGTTGGATCTTAGAGGTCGGGTCATATCATAGTGACACTCATCTGATGTTTACCATAGCGAGCTTGTAAAAGTGGGTAAATGTGGGAGGGGGCATTTACAAGGTGGTATAAGATATTTCAAGTTCAAACACTTGGACTACATTGGATAAATTCATATGGCTATGCATGCATGTCAATTTTTTATGTGTTCATCATGCATGCATGTAGGTTACTTCTTATTATGATCATGATATTTATGTATGAGTTTGCATTCTTGTCATAATTATATCGTGCTAATCTGGATTGAGTTGTGCAAATGAGATAGCCTCCCCTGAACTTCACAGAGGTATGATTTTTATTATGTATATATTTGGCTTATCTAACATGAAATTTTTGCAGGAGATATAAGATCATAAATGACGAGAAAAATGGTGGATTATAGTTCACGTGAATCTCCTTACAGATCAGTTGAGAAGCAAGGAGATAAGTATTCTCTTGATATAGAAGATACATTGAGAAGTTTAAAGATAGAAATCAAAAGTTGCAAGGCAGATAATAACAGGTTAATTGAGGCACAAGAAAGGCGTGCCATAGCTAAAAAAAATCAAGCAAAAGTTAATTTTGTTGTCCTTCAGACCCTAACAAATTCGCAGAGACAAGGACAACTGAGAATCATTCATGGACAGGAGGAAAACACTAATGGGGCATATGGAAATAGGTCTCAATTAGGATACAAGTTAGACAGTGATGACATAGTCAGAGGTGGCAAATCCTTGGATACACTTGACAGGTAGGCCAACACTCATGGATTCTATTATAGCTTTGGTTCAAAGAGACATCATCATCATTACTGCCAACATCCTTATAGGAGGAGTGAGATGCCATATTTTCTAGAAGAGTTCAAGAAAGTCAAGCCTCCTACTTTTGATGGGGATGTGAAGAAACTAGAAGATGCAAAATAAAGGCTACTTGGGATGTAGATGTTCTTTGAATTACATGATTACTCAGAGAATATGAAAACCAAAATCACTATCTTCACTCTCAAGGGAAGAGAATATATCTGGTGGGAAGATGTGAAGCATGTCAGGGGCATCAAGATAGAGGAGTTGAGTTGGCATGAATTTAAAAGACTCTTTATGAATAAATACTTGTCAAAGAGATATTATGATGGAAAATCCAAGGAGTTCTACGAGTTGAAAATGGGTTCTATGACAGATGAAGAGTACACGACCAAGTTCTTGGAGTTGTTGCCCTACCTCAAGGATGAGAAGACAAAGGTCCAAAGTATCACCTCATAGAAGATGGCTTGTTCAGATTTAGGAACAATATTTATGTGCTAGATAACAGTGAGCTTAAGAAGCTTATCTTGATCGAGTTTCATGTCAAGCCATATTTAGGTCACCTAGGATACCCGAAGATTTTGAAAACAATCAAGAAGTTCTATCATTGGATAAACTTGAAGAAGGAGGTGGTTGAGTTTGTTGATAGATGTTTGGACTGTCAACAAGTGAAAGAAGAGTGTAAGAATCTGGCTGGTTTGTTGTAGCTTGTTACAATTCTAGAATGGAAATTGGAGGTCATTTCCATGGATTTCATTACAAGTTTTTCGAGGACATCGAAGAAACATGATTCCATCATGGTTCTGGTTGATAGCTTGAGCAAGGTAGCTCACTTCATTGTAGTGAAGTCTACAAATTAAGCTCATGAGGTAGCTTAGATCTTCATTAGGGAGATAGTGAGGTTGTATGGTGTTCCTAAGAATACCATATAAGATAGAGATGCCAAGTTCACTTCTAGGTTTTGGAAGGAGTTGTTTGCAGGCTTGGGGACAAATTTATCCTTCAGTACAACTTACAATCCACAGACAGAAAGGGTCAATGAGATTTTTGAGGTCATTTTGAGGATGTATGTCATGCATTAGCAGAGGAAGTGGGAAGAGTATCTTCCATTGGTGGAGTTTGCATATAACAATGGCTATCAAGAGTCCTTGAAGATGAGTCCATTTAGGGCTCTTTATGGGTGAACTTGTAATGCTCCTATCAGTTGGAGTGATCTAGTGAATAGAGTGTTGATTGGACCAGACATGTTAGCTAAGATGGAATAGGAGATGCAATTTATTCAAAGGAATTTAAAGGCAACAAAAGACAAAGAAAAGATTTATGCTGATCAAAATAGAGAACTCAAGAAGTTTCAGGTTGGGGAGCATGTGTACTTGCATATCAAGCCAAGAGAATCTTCTTGAGGGTTGGGTCACGTGCCAAGTTGTCACCTTGGTATTGTGGCCCTTTTTAGATCCTTGAGAGGATTGGACCAGTGGCCTACCAACTTGCACTGCCACCAACAATGAAAGTCCATGTTCTTCTCCATGTTTTGTTGCTTAAGAGATATGTCTGGAATGCTGATTATGTGATTGACTGATTTTTATTGCAGGTGGAACCAAAGGGATAGTTCCAGATAGAGCCACAATGCATTTTGTAGGCTCTGGAACATAGAAATTGAGCAGGTTAAAGTGTAGTGGAATCACTTTGGGCCTGAGGAAACTACATGGGAGATGGCTGATCATATGTGGGTTTTTAATCCTTCCTTATTTGTTGGTTGAGCATATTTGTTTGGTATATGTTTTGGTTTATATTTATATATGCCTATGTGTATTGTAAATACTGCAAGGAGCTATTTTATAAAGCTCCAATAAGAAGTATGTTGTAAATGTTCCATCAAAATGTGTTATAAATCTCCAGTAAGCATTATGATGTTCATGGTTTCAACAATTTTGTATGATGTAAATGTTGCATCGAGTTGTGTTATAAAGCTCCATGAGAAACATGTTTTGCTGGTCATAAGCGTCATTGAATACCAAGGATGGTGTTCTCCCAAGTGTTAGGACATTCTGACACATAGGAAATAATTAAGTATAACTTGGTCTAGTGTAGAGTTAGGTAAAGTTCGTTTCTCTACTATGTACTTTTGTAACTTACAATCTGATGGTCACGATATGTTCTAAACATGAAATGATCCAATGGTTCATTCTCTCCTTGGTATTACTGACACTTGAACTATGGATTAACACTCGATTGGTCCATGATCTCTATTTAAAGAGCATGGAGGGTCATTTGTAGGGTGACCATTCATGAGAGAAGCTTACGTAAATTTTCTTACTTTTATTAATAAATTTCCTAAAGTGGCTGCGTTGGTTCAGGTCGTGGATTGTTTCCCTCTTTGAGGGTTTTAACCACGTCAAGGATACTGGTGTATTAATCTGTGATCTATTTGTGAGCAGTGTCCTTTGATGTTATTTCTGAGGAACTTACCTTGTAAATTCCTCCATGGTATCAGAGCTATTTGAAGGTCGCATCCGTTGGTGATCCAAATCCGAAGTCGGTACAACTACATCCGACTGTAATTTCCTAGATGTACTATTTCTGACTGCTTTCAGGCCGAGAGGATTGCTATATTGTCTTAGGAGCATCTATTCCAGTGAGGAACCCCTTTTGTTTCACACGAAAAGGTTTCTGGTAGCCCTAGCTACGTCATTTTTAAGATTTGGAGGTATACAATTTTTATTTATAGTTTTAGTTATTCATCTCTCTGTTTATTTAGCTCTCTATTTTTTATTACCAGGTCTATACCTTTCATTTCTGCATGTGCTCTTTACCCCGCGACTCTGTGTGATCTGGGAAAATCAGAAACGGAAAGGAAGGATTTTTGTCATATGTATGCTCTTTTTTGTTGCGCCTTAGTGTGATCTTGGAAAATCAGAAACATTGAGGAAAATATTTAGTTTCTAGTGAAAGTTAACTTCAAGCCATAAGGTTTGTTTTTTTTTGCATGTCCATGTTGGGTTGTGTGGTTTTTTGTTTTGTAGGCAAAAGGAGTTTTTTCAAGTAAGCATGCACCCTAAAGCTTCAGTGAATTAGAGGAAAATATTTAGTTTCTAGTGAAAGCTAACTTCAAGCCATAAGGTTTGGTTTTTTTTGCATGTCCATGTTGGGTTGTGTGGTTTTTTGTTTTGTAGGCAAAATGAGTTTTTTCAAGTAAGCATGCACCCTAAAGCTTCTGTGACTTAGAGGACCAAAAAAAAAAAATAAAAAAAATAAAAAAAATCCCTTACTCTTTTCCAAAAATTACTAACCTTTTAAACTAGCTCACTTGGTCCAAAGTTACTTTACGAGAATAGAGGTCTTGAGTTCAATTCTCTCTTTTGTTGAGTTAATTTTTAAAAAAAGCACATGTATCTTATGTTTTAAAGTTACTTTATGTAAAAATGTTCTCACCCATTATAACAAGTGAGTTAGTTATAATTCTAAAGTCTCTTTATCTTTTATTTAAGTTACGATTTAGTGGGTAGCTCATAAAATACCATTGTAAAAGTGACTTTCGCTTATTTATAAAAGTGGGTCACATATTTTTTATTATAAAAGTGAGCTAATTAGATTAAGTTTGGAAAGGGCGAGGGGAGGGGATTTAAAAAAAAAATATAACATTATCATTCACTTCCACACATTCATGCACTTCGTTGACATCTTCAACAACGTTTCTTGAAAAAACCATAACTTCTTCATCCGGAAGCTATTTTCAAAGTCGTTTTTTTGAATCGGCCTAGTTTTTTGAGATTTTATCATTCACTTCCACACATTCATGCACTTCGTTGACATCTTCAACAACGTTTCTTGAAAAAACCATAACTTCTTCATCCGGAAGCTATTTTCAAAGTCGTTTTTTTGAATCGGCCTAGTTTTTTGAGATCTTTCTATTGGAACACTTAGTTTCAATATCTACAGCTTTAGTTTATGTTAAAATGGAAATTCCATGCCAAGTTATTCTTGACAGCACCAACTACTTCCAATGGTGGTCCTACATTGTGGATTTACTTAAAAATAAAGGTCTTTACAAAATAACCTCAGGCCAAGAAACACAGTGCCATTACTCTTTATTCAACATAAGTAGAGTATCATGGCACCGTAGAAGCTAGTAAGGAAGCCATGTGGCTTCATCAGATCTTGTCAGAGTTTGGATTTCAGTAGCAACATTCGACTACACTTTGGTGTGATAATCGAAGTGCCATTCAACTATGCAAATATACAATTCAACATTAGCGCAACAAACAAATTGAACTACACATGCACTTCATCAGAAAGCTCATTCATGACCATGTTCTTAAAGTGGAATATTGTTTAACTGATGATCAAGTTGCATACATCTTTACAAAGGCTCTCACAGAGGTGAAGTTTACTAAACTTCGATTTATGGTTGGAGTTAAGGAAGTTGTCACTAAGGGGGGATAGGCTGTAATGCCTCCTTCATTCTCCTATTGTGTCATATTTGTACATCCTTCAATCCTATCCCAAGATGTTCTTAAGGTGGGATGTTAGGATATTCCGACACATAGGAAATAGTTAAGTATAACTTGGTCTAGTGTAGAGTTAGGTAAAGTGTGTTTCTTTATTATGTACTTTTGTAGCTTACAATTTGACGGTCACGATATGTTCTAAACATGAAGTGATCTGACAGTTCATCCTCTCCTCAGTATTACTGACACTTGATCCGTGGCTTAACACCCGATTGGTCCATGATTTCTATTTAAAGAGCATGTAGGGTGACCGTTCATGAGAGAAGCTTATGTAAATTTTCTTTATTTTATTAATAAATTGCTTGAAGTGGCTGCGTTGGCTCAGGCCGTGGACTTTTTCCCTCTTTGAGGGTTTTAACCACGTCAAGAATACTGGTGTATTGATCTGTGATCTGTTTGTGAGCGGTGTCCTTTGGTGTTCTATCTGAAGAACTTACCCTGTAAATTCCTACACCAAGGGGGAGGGGTTTGTAATAGCCCCTGGATGATATTCCATGTAAATAAAACAAGACCAAGGTCATGGGACATGTATTCCAAGCTAAATGGTGGGCACACATTATAATGGGCAACACTTGTGGATTAATAATGGCTATGGAAATTGGAAAAGGAATTGGTAAAGGCAATAGGAAATAAATGACATGTAATTATGAAAATAAAAGGAAAATAAGAGAAAATGAAGTGAAGAGACACAAATTTGCATGTAAGAGAAATTAGAGGAAAAATGAAGGAAAATGAAGAAAATAGAGGCCTCACTGATAAAAATGATTCAAATAAATAGTTGGTATCTTTTGGCTTAGCTTTTGGTCGTGACAACATTTAGTAGTTTTGAGTTGATCTCTCCTTTCATTCTCTCATTCTCTCATACTCTTGCACACCTAGAGCATTCTTGGAGCACTTTAACATTCACTTGAGTTTTGAGAAGAAAGCAAGGGAAATAAAGGAAGTGGAGGGAGACGTTTGGATTAACAACTACAACTAGATTCCATTACGGTTAACATGTTGCATGTGTGATTTCCTCGCTGATTTTTGGATGCATGGTATATGCATGTGGTTATTTGGTTATGTTTTCTTATTAACATGGATATTTGCCTGGATTGACGTATGTTTCAACCTTTCCTTTCTGTTTCCTAGATTGTCATGGTGTTATGGGATTCCCCCTTTTTTTTTTTTTTGATTGGTTCTTAGGTTCCCTATGGCTGTGGGTTGGAACAGACACTCTGGAATCCATGGAACATCTTGGGTTGAGTTACTAGTTCCTGGAGCCTATAGGTTGGGACAAACACTTTGAAGCCTTGGTGGTTGAGTTACTAGTTCTTGGTGTTTCAGGTGGAAAAAATGCTCTGGAGCTTTGATTTAGTTGTGGGTTCAGTTACTAGTTCCTGGAGCCCTAGACAACTTGGGTAGAGATCGATCTGGTTGATAATAGTGATTTATGGGATGTATAGATGAGATCACTGTGGTTGAGGGTTGAAGTGGTTTTGCCTATGGAATCCCTGGTTGGTTTCATTTTGGTTTATCCTATGATATCCCATATTCATTCTTGGAATATGGTGCAAGGGTGATTGGCTGTAAAGAGAGATTTGGTTCAGCCCAATTTATGGTCGGGTGGTACGTGGAAGTCCATGACTTGGTTGGCATTTTCATATGTTAATAAGAGCTATTTTCCTATTGTGATCTATGAGCACTTGTACTGGTTATTAGGAGCACTTGTACTGGTTATTAGGGTGATATTATGGCAGATTTTCCATGGTTTCTATTCTATTTAAATGTTGGTTATATTTTGGTTATATGATGTATTCTATGTATGGATATTGGCATGTTTTGATAAGTTATTGAATGGTTGATGAATTCATGGACTAACAAGTGTTATTGTAGCTAGTTCGAGAGGGTTGGAGCCTTCTTGGCGATTCTTAGATGAATTTCAGATCCATATTAGTAGATATGTATTCATGACCTGTAAATTTCATGTTTACCATATGTTTGTCGAAATGTCTATCATGGATTAGACATGTCTAGGTCAAGTTCTTACTTGAGTTATGATTGATTAACATTGTCATCACATTTGATAGCATTCTAGAAAGTTATAAACAATTTTGGGCAATGGTCTAGAGGTTGGCCTAAAAAAGTGGCTTAAATCTCGTGACCGTACCCCCTAAACTGGGAAATTTTGGTCATAACTTCATGAAAGAAGGCTCATGTGTGCGATTATAGCCTTCTAATCACACTGAAGTTGTGTTGTGCGTGTAGTTGGGGAGTTTCCCTTGTGAAAAGGGCTCCAGCTCAGGGAATGACCATCTTGGGTGGTTTGCAGGCTCCTAATTGGTTTGTAGTCCCTAAGGGATGTCTGGAAGTTGTTGATGTGTCGACCTCACTTCCATTGTTGGATCTCGAAGGTCGGGTCATATAACAATGACTCTTGTCCATGCTCTCACCTCTCCTCACCTCCATTATCACTTATATATTTTACATTGGATTCATATGGGTTTGGTTTATGGTTGATTCCAATGGTTTGGTTTTATATTAGAGTATATATATTATATTTATAATATAATATATTTATAACTATAATTTAATATTATAATTTTAATATATAATTTAATTATAATATTAATATAATATAATTATATTCTAATTAATTTTTTAAATCAACTTTTGTATTAATTAATTTCTGTCAATAATTAATAATTAATTAAGTTTAATGATGTAGATACAATTAAATAACATTAATTAATTAATTATTATAGTATAATTTAGCATTTGGTTTTAATCTAAAATTCTGATTTTAGCCCAATCAACAGAAATTCCAGAATTCTGGCAAGTTTGATATACCAACTTTGGAAGCTCATAAATGGAGTTTTATTTGGCCAAATGAGGCCCACGATGGTTCATTGGAAAGATAAAATCATGGAGAACATTTATGAATTGGTTTCATTACCATATTTGATCATTTACTAGGTTTAAAATCTAGCACAATATCAAGCTCCGAATTTTTAATGAAACTAATTTATGAGTTTAATTTTTTGCATTATTATTTGCCTACAACTTCTTCTAGGTGCAGATCCATTCATCAATGATCCCCTTGAACAATTAAATCCAACCAGGCATCAACAAAAAATTTAGATTTATTTGATTCTATTTATGTAATTAAGTTTTGATTGGATTTATTTTAATTCTAGATTTGACATTTTGATTTTATTTTTGCATTTTAATTTAGTTTTGATTTGTTTTTGCAGGAAAACAGTTGAAGAGATGAGGAGAATAAGATCTCAATCAATGAGAATTCTCTATCAATAGAAGAATAGGATTTTGAGCCAATGAAAATTGATGGAGCAAATTTATTTTTTGGCAAACTTTTTTGTTAAGAATTCTTTTGTAAATATTATAAATAGAAGATTGTAGAATGTATTAAGGGGCTTCTCTTCTCTACAATTCTGGAATTCTAAAAGCATTATTGTAATAGGAATTTAGAGTTGTAGTTGAATTTAACATTTGAAAAGAACATGAGTGGGTTTAGCAACAGGACGGGAGGTTTGAGTACGAAGAGCTAGGGTTTCAAGCTTCTGCAAGTGTTGAACTCCATGGAGGGGTGCAAAGGGGGGGGAGCTCCACTCCCTCCTATAGTCAGGCCATGGCCAGCCGAGGTAATAAACCAATAGAAACTACCAAAGGTCCTTTAGGAGAAGGGAAAAGGAACATGGAAGAGGAACAAGATTTAACCAAAACAAGGGAGGACAATAGAACAAAAGAAAATGAGGAAGAAGACAAGAAATAGGGAGCAGAAAACAAAGCACAAAAGGGGCCATGTAAACCCAAGGCTGATGTTACACCTAGAATAGTTTTAAATGATCCTACTCTGCAGGCGCACAGGGACCACATGCGGACCTATGCTATCATTTGTAAATTCATGGGATTATGGCCCATAAAAAGGCACTACAAGCGTGGATTAAATACCACTGGAAACCAAAAGGAGGCATAGACCTACATCTTGGGTCAAAGGGTTTCTTCACTGTGGTCTTTACAAATATCGAGGACAAAGACAGGGTGCTTGAAGGACGGCCCTACTTCTATGCAGCTACAGACCTCTACATGCAGTCGTGGATGATGAATTTTGTCCCAGAGCGAGAGACTTTCACTTTGGTCTCGGTCTGGGTAAGACTCTACTCCCGACCTCTTAATTACTAGCAAACTAAATCATTATCTACCATAGGAAACAAATTAGGGCATTTTTTAAAGCATCTGAGGCCACCAGAAGGGTAAAATATACTTCCTTTGCACGAATATGTGTGGATATGGATCTCTGGAGCTCTACCGGATGAGGTCATATTGGAAGTTTTTGATGAAGAATGGGTGCAAACAGTAGATTATGAACATATTCCTTTTAGATGTCGCAGGTGCCATGAGCATGGGCACCTATTTAGAGACTTCCCTCCCAGTGAAATAGAGGACAAAAATAAAGCTACCATAGTGAAAGACACTGAAAACTTTCACAAAGTGGGATATAGAGGAAAAGGGGGCAAAAGGGGGCCAAAGCAACATCAAACAGAAGGGCAACAAGTCAGTTTGAACAGGTTCCAAGTACTCGAAGAAAAGGAAGAGATAACAAAGGTAGATCAGGTAGTGGAAGGCAGCCCAGGGGAGAAGGAGAAAGAAGAAAATAGTGGACAAAAACAGGATATTAATAAACAGAAAGAGACTACGCTGAGCAATGGAGAACTGGAAATGGACCAAGAAATGACCCAAAGTGAGATGGAAATGGAGGATCATGAACTGCAGGATATTCTTGATAGAGAACACTTGGATCTGGAAGGGTTCTTGAAATAGGGGACCATGGGAGGGGTAGACTCACTACCTCAAGAAGAGTTTAACAGAGTATAGCATCTGTTCTTATGGAAAACTCAGGCTAAAGAGCTGGAAAGGAAAAGGAACAATGAAAGGCAGGGCAACAAAGGTGTGAAAACTATGAAAACCACACCAGGATTAGCTCCTAGAAATCCAGGAAAGAAAAGAGGCAGAAAAAAGAAAAATGAGTTATTGATGGAATGTGGAAAGCTAATGATAAATTCAGGAAAGATGAAAGACCTAACCATCTACCCCTTTACAAATATTTCATAATGAAGTTCACATCTTGGAATATCAGAGGTCTAGGTAGTAAAAGAAAACAAAGAATACTTAGCAATAGAATGAAACAAGAAGCTCCGGATATGATCTTTATCCAGGAAACTAAATGTTCCATTCAAAAAATAAAAGAAATTCACAGCAAATGGCTCAATAAATTTGAGTTTCTAGAAGTCAAAGCAGATAGTACAACAAGAGGCATACTCACTCTTTGGAACCCCCAAAAGATTGGCATAATAGATGCTGAGGCATCTAGGAATTATTTATCAGTGGTTATTCAGCCTATGGGAGGTAGGGAGACTTATCTGGTCACGAATGTTTATGGCCCCCAAAGACTGGATGATAAATTTAGGTTTCTAGATTCTCTTGTGGAACTAAGAGATAGACATGCAGGAGTACCATGGATCATGGGTGGGGACTTCAACATGATCAAATCACTTTCGGAGAAAAAGGGGGAACTAGAACTTTAAGCAAAGACTCTAGAGCATTTAAAACTTTTATAGACAATATGAAGCTAGCTGACATTGATATGAGTAATGGCCTCTTTACATGGAACAATAAGAGAGGAGGAGAGTCTCAAGTAGCCTCAAAGTTAGACAGATTCATAATCTCAGAGGACCTTATGCTCATCGACAAGGAAATGATAGTGATAATTCTCCCCTTTGGAGGCTCGGACCATTGGCCTGTACAACTTGAGGTTCAGTGGATTGGTGCCCTCAAGAATAGGCCTTTTAGATTTGAGAATATCTGGCTCACCCACTCAAATTTTATCAGCAACATTGTAAAATGGTGGACAGAAGATCTGCATATTTAAGGTACAAAAATGTTTCTGCTACACAAAAGACTAAAACACATCAAGCTCAGACACAAAGACTAGAACAAGAATGAATTTGGCAATATTTTTGGAGCGAAAAAAGCTGCTGAAGACAAAATGCAGGGACTCAATCAAGCCCTTATCACGGATGGCTTTGATAGAGTTAGAAATGATTAAGTCACCAAACATCATCAAGACTGGGAGAACTTATGTAAACAAGAGGAAATATTTTGGAGACAAAAATCTAGAGTTCAATGGCTAAAAGAAGGGAATTGAAACACTATATTTTTCCACAGATCCACCATGGTGAACAAATCTCAGAATAGGATCTCTTCGATCAAGGACGAGGGAGGTCATCTACTCAATTCCCATGAAGACATAGAAACTGTGTTAGTTCAGCACTTTCGAGGTATAGAAAAGGAGACCATTTCAGACAGAGCTCATTTTATCAGGGACTTAACAAGGCATATACCTAGGCTACTAACAAGAGAGGATAATTTGAATCTCAATAGGCTAGTGACTGAAGAGGAGGTTAGTGAGGTCATCAAAGAAATGCAGAATGGTAAAGTGCTAGGCCCTGATGGTTTCAATGTGGATTTCTTTAAAGCTTGCTGGAACATTGTTAAACAAGATATTTTGAATGTAGTGGAGGATTCCAGGATGAATAAAACCATTTTGAAGGTGCTCAATACTTCCTTCATCTCCTTGATCCCCAAGCAGGACAATGCTTAGACTCTTGACAGGTTTAGACCCATAGCTTTGTGAAATGTGGTGTACAAGATAATATCCAAAGTTATTGCCAATAGACTCAAACCCCTTCCTTAGACTCCTAATAGGTTTAGACCCATAGCTTTGTGCAATGTGGTGTACAAGATAATATCAAAAGTTATTGCCAATAGACTCAAACCTCTTCTTCCTACTCTAGTTTTTGTGGAGCAATCAGGTTATGTGGAGGGTAGACAAATTCCCAATAACATCATTCAAGCACATGAGGTGGTGCATTCATTGTTAAGAAATAGGAAGGCGGGAATGATTATGCAATTGGACCTAGCCAAAGCTTATGATAAGTTGAATTGGACCTATATCAGGAAGGTCCTTCTAGCCTTTGGATTTGATCATAACTGGGTAAGATGGGTTATGGCCTTGGTAACTTCTTCTAGCTTTTCAATTCTGGTTAATGGTTCTGCTTCCAAGACTTTTACTCCTTCAAGAGGCCTCAGGTAAGGAGATCCACTCTCTCCCTTTCTCTTTATCCTCATGATGGAAGGACTTGGTCGGGCTATCAAGCATGCGAAAGAAGTTGGTAACATCAAGGGTCTCCAACTTTCTGAGACTAGACAGGCTTTGACCCATCAACAATTTGTTGATGACATTATGCTGCAGGGAATCCCCATGGTCAAAGAAGCACTAGATTATAAACAAATCCCGTGTGAATTTACCATGGCTACAAGTATGGAGGTAAATCTCTCCAAATCTAAGATTTTTTCTTTAATATTAATATTGCTATTCAGAGAAATATCTCCAGAATTCTGGGCTTTCAAAGGGATGTCCTTCCTTCCAAATACTTGGGAGTTCCTCTAATTGATAAACCTTTGCACAAGAGAATTTTGGAGCCAGTGATTAATAAGACGCAGGATAAAATCAGGAAATGGACTATTAGATCTTTAAACTTGGCAGGTCGGTTGGTGCTTACAAAAGCTGTACTTCAATCAATCCCTGTCTTCATGCTTTTAGCCCTTCCAGCTCCAAAAGGAGTTTTGCAACAATTTAGAACCATTCAAAGAGACTTTGTTTGGGGTAAAGGGGAAGAGAGAAAGAAATGGGCCTTGGTAGCCTGGGATAAGATTTGCAAACCTAAAAACCATGGGGGTCTTGGATTGGATGATCCGGAAGTGCTAAGCAAAGTTTTAGGGGCAAAATTATGGTGGCGTTGGGTAAAAGATCCAAAGGCTCAGTGGGCTAGTATTTGGAAAGAAAAATATGCCAGCACTTGGCAAGATAACGATCACATAAGGATGAGTGACATCGTAAAAGGCTCCTACATCTGCAATAAGGCCTGGGAGAATAGAGGCTTAGTGCAAAAAAATAGCTTTTGGGAAATCAAAGAAGGATATCTTGCTTTATTTTGGGAGGATAAATGGCAACAAGAACCTACACTGTTAAGAGAGGACTTTCTCAACCTCAAGAAAGAGACTGATACCAAAGGGTTACTTAGGGTAAAATATTTTTGGGATCAAACTAATAGTGAAGGAAAATGGAGAAACTGGAAGAATATAGACTACAGGGATGATAACCCCTTGAAAGTAAAAGCTAATGCACTTCTGACAATGCTGGACCAAAGGAAAATTATTATTTCAGAGGGGCATGACCAACTTAGATGGGGCAATAATAATGAAGGTACCTTCAATCTTAAGGAGGCAAAGTGCATAGTCCTTGAGTTGGACTCCAATGTACCAGATAGGGTTTGGCAGAACCTATGGAGGCATCAAGGATGGATGAAAATCAAACTCTTCATGTGGCTGGTACATCATAAGAAAATTCTGACATGGGAAAACATTCAGAAGAGGGGTGTTCTGGGACCTTCTAGATGCCAACTCTATGAAGCCCAAGAGGAAACAATGGAGCACCTTCTCAATAATTGTATTTTCACCTCTAGGTTGTGGGATACTTTTTCCACAATTTTCTAACAGACAGACAGGGACAAAGGAAGCATTATCAATACCCTAAATAACTAGAGATGAAACTTCTCTGATTATGAATTTCTTCGATAAGCTTGGGCTTTAACTCCAAGCTTCATAATATGGAATGTCTGGAAAGAAAGGAACAACAAAATCTTCAAAAATGAAAAAAGTTACTCCCAACACATTATTGAGCAGATCTTAAGACAACTTAAGGAGACAGTAAGTACTTTAGTGTGAACTTCCCCAAAGAATCCACCTTCAGAAGTTGAAATGCAGATACTTCTTCAGTTGGGTATGCAGGGGCTTATACCACAGGGCATGGACAGGAAGGTAATGAAACTGGACGAATAGCCAGATTACTGGCATCCTCCCCCTCAGGGTTTTTTGTAATGCAACATTGGTGGGGCCTCAAAAGGCAACCTAGGTATTGTTGGTTTTGGAGGGGTGTTAAGGGATGAAAATGGATGCATCCTTTTTATTTTCCATTGCCATTTGGGAAGAGCTACAAACAATATGGTAGAATTAATGGCACTTGAGCAATGTTTAGAATTCTTGAAGCAGGATAATCTCCAGAATATAATAATTGAAGCTGATTCTGCGTTAATCATTAACTCAGTCAAGAGAATCTGCTGTGGTATAGAGCCAGAAAAAGTCTCAAGACATTGGAGGTTGCTTCAGGTCTTTCAAAGGCTTTAGTTTCACCTCATGTGCTTATGTACTGTGAGTTTTACTCATGTGCGAAGGAATACAAATAAATTGGTGGACATTCTGGCCAATCAAGGGGTGCTCTCAACCAAAAGCAGGGTCAAGTTGAGTTGGCAAGAGATGCCTTAGAATAGATTAAGGGAGCATTGTCTCAATCAAGCGGATGAGGACAGAACAATGTTTCGAAACAGAGCCACAGAGACAGGGTCTAGTTGATTTGGATTCATTATGAAGTGTTATTTCAAAAGTGAGGTCATATTTGGGATGGAGGTCTCTGTCTGCCT